>DF362413.1:21015-34782 GCA_000787875.1 Solanum virginianum | reverse complement strand
ATTCCATGTCTCAATGCTTCAAAAATGCATAGGTGACCCATCCCGTATCACTCTTAGTGAGGATGTATAGGTTGCAGGAGATCTTACATATGAAGAAGTACCTGTTGCTATTCTAGATCGTCAAGTTAAGAAGCTAAGGAATAAAGAAATAGCTTCAGTAAAGATACTTTGGGGAAACCAGCAAGCAGAAGAAATAACATGAGAGGCCAAGGACACGATGAAATCAAAGTACCCTTACTTATTTAAAGCTAAATAGGAAGTCCAACATGCAAAATTGGGACACTAATATGTATGTGTTATTGAATATTCAGTGTGTTGTCAAAACTTTGTGTAAGTAAAGGTTTAAATTTGATCAAGCTATCCAATTGTGCTAACATTCGAGGACGAATGTTCCTAGGGGGAGGATGTAACACCCCCACACCTTACAATACTAGTACTATGCAGATGAAACATGATATGGCTTTTCAAATTAGCGCCAATTTTTTAAATTACTTGAATCTCATGTTAGAGGGTGATATGTGTGTCTAATGTTGAATAGGGTCGAGTGTAAATACATTTTAAGTCAAATTAAGGAGATTAGGGCCCTAAAAAAAGAGAGGAAATTGAGGTGCTTGTAGGATTTAGGAAGCTAGTAGGTGAGTCACCTATTTGCTTAGCTTATATTTGCTAGGTAAACGGAGATGAAGCCCGATGTCAAATTTGCCCAATTCCGATTATGAATAAAGTTCGAGTTAAGGGTATAACTTTAGCCCATGCCTTAGCATAAAAAATTGACTACACTTACAGCCCAAGATGAAAAATAAAAGGGCACAAGTACATCACAACCCATTTGACTAATTGGGCCCAAACTAAGTAAAGAGGAGTTAAGAAAATGGGCAGCCAAGGCCCATCAACTTTGAGAAACATTTAGGCCCAAGTGTGAGGGCCAAGCCACTGCATCACTAGCTTAGTAATATTTCCTAATATGTGGCCAGAAGCTCAAGAGAAAGTTGGCCAAAGTGACTCTTTAAAATGGCTCAAAAACAGCCCCTTAAGTGATTTCACTTTGGAATAATTTCTAGCTTTCCTAAAGACTTTTTTTCTCTCTTTACTTCACTTCACATGGCAGCCAATACAATCCTCTAGGGTTCTTAAATGAAAACTGAAGGTTGAAGGCTAAGGTAAGTAAGTTTACTTATGGGTTTAGTATGGTTTTCTCATGTAAAAAAAGAGGATAAGCTGATTACACTCTTTGCTGAAATTGTTGGACAGCATGTGTTCCAAAAGTTGTTATACATATTTCTTGTTTATTGGGAAGATTTTCTCTTTTTAGTTAGATTGATTATGAAGGGAGGTTACTTTTTTAATATGTATTGGTTCTATAATGATGTATGAAGGCTGCTGTACCATTTTTACAGTCTGCAAAAGTGAGTTCTTGTGTGATATCGTAATTGTGCTCGTAATAGGAACTTGTAGGCTGATTGATTGAGGACTATGGTCTCACGTCCTCCACCTATTTTGTGGACTATTTTTGAACTGTTTTAAGGTTGGTTGTATGTGTATATATGGTGGGAACATTTTTGTTAAAGTTGAAACTGGTTTGGAATCGTCGACGTTAAAATGTAGCGAAGGGATGTTACATTACGCTGCCCATTTGTATGTTGTGTATAATTGTTATGTGTTGTACTTTTTGGGTTTTTATAAGGCTGTTATGGAACTAAATCAGGCTGGAAATAATATGTATATGATAATATGTATTGGAAAATATGATTAGGGGCGAAAAGGTTGAAAGAATACGCTCGGGTTTATAATTATCCATTGCTGCCCGTGTGTTGTTTTTTTTATGAGATTGGGCTGCCAAGATGTGTCTATTTCCTGCTAATGCTAGTTTTATCACCTACTATGTTGTAGATAAATATTTAGAGGAAGGGAAGGTCATCTCAAGGTAATAGCGATCTCGTACAGTGAGGTATGTAAGGCTACTTGATTTTATATTACTCGGCATGAAATCTAGATTTTTCCTTGGCACATAAAGGCACTTACCAACTCCGACACAACTATTAACCATGTCTACACTCTTTCATATGTTCATATGTTCCCATATATAGTCACCTTCAAATCTACATACATACATAGATACCAAGTTACATAGGTTCTTGTTGCTAAATAAAGTTCACAAATTGTTGATATAGATTTACCATTGATCAGTTGGTCATTTGTATTACATGTTGTGCACAGATTATACAGTAAAGGTAAAGTGATAAAAAAACATAAAGTACATGATCCCACAATGTAACTAAAGGTGGTCTCTTATCCTACACCAGTGCATAGTTTCATTTGAGATGATCAGATTATACAGTAAAGGTAAAGTAATAAATAGAACATAAAGTACATAATCCCAAAGTATAACTAAAGGTGGTCTCTTATCCTACACCAGTGCATAGTTTCATTTGAGTTGTTACTTCATATATGATATTTCCATCTTTACATATTTGGTATATTATCTCGTACTAACATCCCTTACAGGGGACCTGTATTTCATGCTGTAGGTACAGGTACAAGTAGATCTCCCCAGTAGGAGTATAGGATATCCAGCTGTGGTTACCAAGCTCCAGGTTGCTTTGGAGCTTTGCGTGTCTAGGGCTTATATTTTGGTGTTGTACTGTTAGTCGAGGTAGGGCCTATCCCGACCCTTACCAAATACTTTTCCTTATCTAGAGGCTTTGTAGACTATGTAAATGAAAGTGTGGTCATGTCTCATACTTTAGACAACGCGGCCCCAACGGCCTAGTCATATGCATTTTCTTTTGGCTTGTTATTACTGTTTAATTTCTTAAAGGCATGGTGAATGTAGGAATCCTTTATAATAGGTATAGAAAGCATATAGATACAGTTTGGTTCTCCCGAGCCTTATCAGTAAAGGGTGCCAGTCCGCCTTAACGGGACTTTGGGCGTGACAATTACAGGAACAACACCCATTTCAGTTAGGATTTTCATAGATAGCATATCATATCATATCATATCATGTTTTTTCTTATGGGAACAACACCCATTTTGGAGGCACCTTTCCTTATGGGAACAACACTCATTTCGAAAAGAAATGTATGTTAGGCACATAGTTCAAAGAAAGAGAGAAAACCCTCCATCCATCAGTGCTAAGTCATCATCCTACAAGAATACATATACGTATATTGTCACAACCCAAGCCTATGGCCTAGATATGACATGGCGCAAGGGGAACCCGAAGGGACCCCAAGCAAGCCTCTTAGAACATCATTACACACCCTTGGTAATGAAAGCAATAAAATAAGCATCAAAAGATAATAAATTGGGATAATCGGGACTAAGGGAACACTTTAATATCATAGACATTAAGAACAATAGAGTCAAGGCTCATAACATAAATACATAACATGTCCAACAATACCTCTACTACATAGATAATACTGGGGGCCACGACAAGCAACTGGGCTCACCTTCATAGTCAATACATAAATAAAAGAGTGGTAGTCTTAGGACATAGCAAGAGATCATAAGCAATGTCCCTTGAATGGAGGACTCACCAACAAGCTTTAGAGACAATCGTACTAGCCACATGGAGGGGGAGGATGATTAAAAGGTGCTCCGAGTTCCTACATGGTGACATCATGTAGGCATAAAGTATACATTAGTATATTTGAATGTACTAAGTATGTAGGATGCAATGCAACAAAAGATAGACATCATAGGCAAAATGCATAATAATACTCAATAGATAGCATAATGGCAAGATGCATGTATGAATGATGCTTGAAGTAAAAATCATGCTTATATAGAAAATAACACATGTATAAGAAGTGACCATTCGTAGTGCAATCCAAGGCCTGCCACCTCCTTGGAGAGACGCATGAGGTACAAATCCCTTCATGGGGTTGATGGTGTATAAACCCCCCAACAAGGTTGATGGAGTACAAACCCCCCAAAAGGTTGATGGGAACAAACCCCCAACAAATTTGATAGGTAGAAACCCCCAACAAGGTTGCACGGGCCTTCCTCCTCCCGAGGGAGGCGATCAAGGTACAAACCCCTCAACAAGGTTAACCAGACCTAGAACCTCCCGAGTAAGGCTTGGTCATCCCCAACACTATAGAGATAATATCATATACATACATTCCTTTCATCATCTTATACGTACATTCCATTGATCATCATATAATCATCACACTAAACCTTTCTTTTATCATCATAAAGTCGTTCAACTCATAATACATGCATTGGACCTTCAATTCCCGAAGAATCCATAACCGAACATTTTATCAAACACTTGGCAAGTATATTGTTCTAGTGTAAAAGCATGCAATTCAAAAGTCTTATCATGATAGAAAATCTAATGTAAAACCATGAATATGTACTTGGTAACACCTTTAAGCAATATACATCAAAACCCTTTATCAATTCTCATAATAGATTTTAGAATCATATCCCAAAATATAGTAAAACAGCCACTATTTCATAAACCCCAACATAGTGTGTAGTGAATTTCATAATCAATAAGACCCATGAGTAATCAACTTTAAATCATGCAATTTTTAAGAAAAGAAAGCTTGGGCATCATGGGTGAAAGGAACCCACGAAAGAAACCCACATACCTTAGCCTTGGAGATGAACTTGATGAAGATTGGAGATGGAGACTTGAAATCTGAATGAGTTTTAGAGACATAAATTTGGGAGATGAAATAATAGTTAAGTGTTTGAGTAAGTATTGGGGAATGTTTAGAATGATATGAGGGTGAAAAATGGCTACGTATAGGTATCTTCATGTTTGGGAACACTTATGCCAGAGACTTAAAAGTCTTGGACCAGACTAGCAAAACAGTCAACAAAATACACATTTGCGCGCCCTAACTGCGTTGTGCCAGGGGCGTGCAGAGGTCATTGGAATTAGCATTTTTGAAATTTGAAATTGCTAATCATTTGCTCTTAAATCGGGGTTAGACCCATTTTCTACTCAATTTGACCCCTTGAAAAAGAATGTTGGATTTTCAATATCACATAAGAATTTTGAGATATGTGGAAATTATAATTTTGGGCACTTTCAAGGCATATTTTCAGGCACCTTTTGGGGTCGTTTCAATATCCCTCCTTGGGAACATTCATCCCCGAATGTCAAAGAAATGTATATGAGAGACACAAGCATGACAATTTTAGCCCATATAAAGATGCAACAATGCACTTAACATCATTTCAAAAAATCTCATCGTAAGTGTAAAATCATCATGAACTTGTCAAGTTAAACATGAATGTATGCATATGTCATGGGCCGAACTAAGACTTCAAATTACATAGGGGACTTAGATCAATACCTTAGGCTTGAGTGGAGTGGAAAAGATAAGGGTATCACTTTTGCATGTCTGCCTTGGCGTCAAAAGTAACACTTTCAATTTGTTGATTCCTCCAAAGGATCTTAACGAAAGCCACATCCTTGTTTCTCAATTTCTTCACTTGCTTATCCAAAATCTGAACCGAAACCTCTTCATAAGTCAAGTTATCTTCAACTATCCCCACAACATCAAGAGGCACAATAGCATTGTGGTTACCCACACACTTCCTCAATATAGACACATGAAAGACCTGATGAACCAATTCCATCTCTCTAGGCAAATCTAACTCATAGGCCACCTTTTCAATCTTCCTCACCACAGTGTCAGGGCCCACATATCAAGGGCTTAACTTGTTGTTCTTACCAAAATGAATGACATCCTTCATGGGTGACACCTTCAAATACGCCTAATCACCAACATTAAATTTTAGGTCCCTTCTCCTCATATCTACATAGGACTTTTGGTGACTTTGAGCCATTTTCAACCTCTCCCTAATCATCCAAACCTTCTCAAGAGCCTCTATAACCAGATCTTGTCCCAACAAAGCCACCTCACCAATTTCAAACAACCCAACTGGTAATCTACAATGTCTACCATAAAGGGCCTTAAAAGAAGCCATACCGATGCTAGAATGATAGCTATTGTTGTAGGAAAACTCAATCAATAGAAGACGATCATCCCAACTACCATTGAGCTTCAATACATAAGCCTTAAGGATGTCTTCATGTATTTGGATATTCCTTTCGACTTGGCCATCTGTTTGAGGGTGGAAGGTCGTACTAAGTTTAACCTTTGTACCAAGACCCCTTTGGAAAAACTTCCAAAAATATGAAGTAAATTGAGCTCCACGATCAGATATGATTGATAAGGGAAGCCCATGCAATCTCATCAAGTCATGGATGTGCAACCTAGCATACTCCTCAGCCCCATAGGTGGTCTTAATCGATAGAAAGTGAGTTGATTTCATCATCTTATCAGCCATAACCCTAATGGAATCAAAACCCTTCCTAGTCATGGGCAACACAACTACAAAGTCCATATTAATCTCTTCCCACTTCCAAGTAGGAACCTCTATGTCTTGGGTTAGGCCACCCGACCTTTGATGTTCAGCTTTTACTGTTGACAACTATGGCAACCAGACACAAATTTTGTAATATCTTTCTTCATGCCTCCCCACGAATATACCTATCTCAAATCTTTATACATTTTAGTAGAACCAGGGTAAATAGAATAGGAATAACCGTGAGCCTCACCAAGAATTCTCTCTCTCAAGCCATCAACACAAGGCACACACAACCTCCCTTAGTATCTAAGTGCACCATCTTTCCCTTGGGAGAAAACCTTCACCTTCCCATCAGTAACCAAGACTTTCAATTCTAATGAGGGATCAAGATCTTTCTTAACTTTCACCTCATCCACCAATGAAGATTTAGAACCATCAACAACAACCACACCACCATTACCTACTTCTTCTAACCTAACTCCCGATCTAGCCAAATGATGGACCTCTCTAGCCACCTCCTTATCACCACCATTAATATGAGCAAGGCTACCCATAGACACCTTACTCAAAGCTTTCGCCACCGCATTAGCCTTGCCCGAATGATAATGCACACTCATATCATAGTCCTTAAGGAGTTCTAACCATCTCCTTTGCTTCAAGTTAAGGTCTTTTTGAGTGAAGACATATTAGAGACTCTTATGGTTGGTGAACACATCAACATGCACCCATACCAGTAATGATGCCAAATCTTTAATGCAAATACCACAATGGCTAGTTCAAGATCATTGGTAGGATAGTTGTTTTCATGCACCTTGAGTTGCCTAGAAGCATAGGCTATCACCTTACTATTTTTCATTAGGACACAACCCAAACCAACTATAGAAGCATCACAATACATAACAAATTTCTCTGGCCCTTCCGATAGTGACAAAATTAGAGTGGCACAAGCTTATCTTTCAATGTTTAGAAGCTCCTCTCACACTCATCGGTCCACGCAAACTTGGCCTTCTTTTGAGTCAATTTAGTCATGGGAGAAGAAATAGAAGAAAACCCATTCACAAATCTCTGATAATAACCCGCTAAGCCGAAGAAGCTCCTAATATCCAATGGGGTCAATGGTCTAAGCCAATTTCTAATCACATTTGTCCTTTAGGATCCACCTTAATACCATCCCTCGAGACCACATGCCCTAGGAAAGCAATCTCCTTCAACTAACATTCACACTTTTCATAGTTAGCATATAACTTCTCTTCCCTCAACCTTTGCAACATAACCTACAAATGAGCCCTATGCTCCTCCTCACCACGAGAATAGATCAAAATATCATCAATGAATACCACAATAAATGAATCAAGGTAGGGTTTGAAGGGCCTATTCATAAGGTCCATGAAGATGGCTGGTGCATTAGCCAACCAAAAAGACATCACAACAAACTCATAGTGCCCATACCTAGTCTGGAAGGCCGTCCTGGGAATATCACACTCCCTCACCTTCACTTGATGATACCCGGACTGAAGCTCAATCTTAGAGAAATGGCTTGCCCCTTGCAATTGGTCAAACAAATCATCAATTCTTGGAAGAGGATACGTATTCTTGATGGTGACCCTAATAAGTTGTCGGTAGTCAATACATATTCTAAGGGACCCAACCTTCCTTTTCACAAACAACATCAATACAGTCGAAAGTGATTGGCTAGGCCTAATAAATCCCTTCTCCAATAAGTCCCTTAATTGTTGGTTCAACTCTTTCAACTTCGTTTAGGCCATATGGTAAGGGGGAATAGGGATGGGTTGAGTATTGAGAAGGAGATCTATATCAAAATCTATTTCCCTTTCAGGAGGAACACCGGGAAGATCATTTGGAAAGATATCAAGGAACTTATTTACAATTGGAACCGACTCTATAGGAAGGACTTGGACTCCACATCCTAACCCTCATAAGATGATAAAGACACCCCTTAGAGATCAGGTTATAGGCTTTAATAGAAAAGATAAAACTACCCTTGACCACCACATCATAACTATTCCATTCAAGGAAGGGTTCATTTGGGAATTGAAAATTGACCCTATGTGTTCTACAATCAATAGAGGCATATTATGCATGCAACCAATCCATCCCAAGAATGACATCAAAATAAATCATATCTAACTCAACAAGATCACAAGGCAAGATTTTATGCAAAATATAAATGGGACAATCTCTATAAACCTTCCTAGCAACAATAGATACACCAATAAGAATAGACGCCTCATATAACTCACATAACAATTTGAGGCTAGCATGGAACTTTTTCACAATAAAGGGGGTAGCAAAAGAAAGAGTGGCACCTGGATCAATCAATGCATACATATCAAAATCAAATATTTTCAACATACTGGTGACGACATCGGGAACCTCCTCAACCCTTTGCCTACCATGCAAAGCAAAATTGGTTGTGCCTTGGGGTACCATCTTGTCGGCCACCTCTTCCCAAAGAAACTATACTAGAACCTTGTGGGCGAACCTCCTTGCCCTTGTTGCGATTTTGTGGGCAATCCATCCCCTTATGCCTAAATTTCCTACAACCATAGCAAGCATTTATGTCCCTTAAGCATGGGCCACTACGACCCCTACCACATTTTCGACACCCACCATTAGAAACAACACCTCCAACACCCCGGGCCCCTAGAAAATCATTGGCAATCCTCTTTTGAAATGCATGAGAAGACCCTTGGCCTTGATGGAACCGACCACCCTTTTGGAACTTCCCCTCAAAACGAGCCCTCTTGGCCTCATGACCCCTCATTTTCCTCAATTTATCCTCTTCCATTTGTTTGACATAGGTCATCAAACATGATAAGTCTATGTTACTAATCAACATGGTAGACCGACACTCCTCACTAACCAAGTTGGAAACACCCATTCCAAATTTTTTCATCCTAGATCTTGAGTCGGCCACCAAATATGGAGAATACTATGAAAGTTGGTTGAACTTGATTGCATACTCCCTCACACTCATTGACCTCTTGTCTCAAATTCATAAATTCTACCAACTTAGCTTCCCTAAGTTCAAGGGGGAAGAAACAATTAAGGAAGGCCACTTTGAACTCCTCCCAAAGCAACACATAGTTGACTCCCTTCTCCTCCTTCTATTGATTATACCATATTTGTGCTATCCCTTTGAGTTGGTAGTCTCCAACTCCACCTTATCCTCCGACCTCACACCCATGATAGACAAAATCTTGTAGACCTCATCAATGAACTCTTGAGAGTCCTCACTCACCTTTGACCCATAGAATTCAGGGGGATTCATTCTCATGAAGTCTCTCATCCATGATGCCGGTGTAGGAGCATGAAGGGCTTGGGCCCCTTGGTTGGCTTGATTAGCAACAACTTATGCAAGCAAGGTAAGAGCATCCTAAAGCTCTCCATTGGCCGGTTGCTCCTTGGGTATGCGGCTCTTATCCCTCTCATGTTAGGCATGATCTAGCATAGCAAAAGACAATCTTCTATAGCATGACATAGAGTAAGAAGAGGGGAAACATATCCTAAAAGCCTCATAGCCTCCAGCTCATAGTTATGGTGTACAACACAACCATAAACAAGAAACTAATTGATGTGGTGTGTTGGTCCCCAAAGATCTAACAACCTAGTACTCTAATAACATATTTTTTATGACCCAAACCTAGGGCCTAGATGTGACACAATGCAAGGGAAACACGAAGGGACCCCAAGCAAACCGCTTAAAATATCATTACATATGGTTGGTCGCGAAAGCAATAAAATAATAATCAAGAGAAAATAAATTGGGATAACTGGTACTAAGGGAACACTTTCATATCAGAGACATCAAGAACAATAGAGTCAAGGCTCATAACATGGATACATAATATGTCTAATAACATCTCTACTACATGATAACAGAGGGGGGCACGACAAGCAACTGGGCTCACCCTCATAGTCAATACATAAACCAAAGAACGATAGTCTTAGTACATAGCAAGAGATCATAAGCAACATCCCCGAAATGGTGGACTCACCATCAAGCTTGAGAGACAATCATACTGGCCAAGTGAAAGGGGAGGATGATCAAGCAGTGCTTCGATCCTATATAGTGACATCATTTAGGCATAGAGTGTGCATTAGTATGTTTGAATATACTAAGTATGTAGTATGCAATGCAACAATAGATAGACATCATAGGCAAAATGCATAATAATATTCAATAGATAACATAATGGCATGATGGCATGTATGAATGATGCTTGAAGTAAATATCATGCTTATATAGAACATAACACATGTGTAAGGAGTAACCATTCTTAGTGCAATTCAAGGCCTACCACCTCTTTGGAGAGGCACATGAGGTACAAAGCCCTTTATAAGGTTGATGGAGTATAAACCCCCAATAAGGTTGATGGAGTACAAACCCCCAAATAAGGTTGATGGGTACAAAGCTTCAACAAGATTGCATGGGCTTGCCACCTACTGAGTGAGGTGATCAAGCTACAAACCCCTCAATAGCGTTACCCAGGCCTACAACCTCCAGAATAAGGTTTGGTTATCCCCGCCACTATAGAGATAATATCATATACATATATTTCTTTCATCATCATATACATACCTTTAATCATCATATAATCATCACATATAAACCTTCTTTGCATCATCATAAAGTCATTCAACTCATAAGACATGCATTAGACCTTCAGTTCCACAAGAATCCATAACCAGACATTTTATCAAACACTTGGCGGGTGTGTAGTGCTAGTGTAAAACCATGCAATTCAAGAGTGTTATCATGCTATAAAATCCAATGTAAAACCATCAATTGGTACTTGTAACATCCTCAAGCAATATACATCAAAACACTTCATCAAATCTTACAATAGATCTTAGATTCATAGTCCTAATCATAGTAAAACAGTCATAATTTTATAAACCCCAACATAGTGTGCAATGAATTTCATAATCAATAAGACCCATGAGTAAATCAACTTTGAATCATATAATTTTTAAGAAAAAAAAAGCTTAGGCATCATAGGTGAAAGGAACCCATGAAAGAAACCCATATACCTTAACTTTGGAGAGGAACTTGATGAAGATTGGAAATTGATAGAGACTTGAAGCTTGAATGTGAACCTTTAAATCCAGATGAGTTTTAGAGAACGTGAATTTGGGAGATAAAATATTGGTTAAGTGTTTGAGGAAGTATTGAGGAATATTTAGAATGATATGAAGGTGAAAAATTGCTAGGTATTGGTATTTTAACATTTGGGAACACTTAGGCCCAAGATGTAAAAGTCTTGGACCGAACTAGCAAAACAATCAACAAAATTCACATCTGCACGCCTTGGCCGTGTCCGCCAGGGGCGTATAGAGGTCACTGGAATTCACATTTTGGAATTTTGAAATTTCTAACTATTTGCTCTTAAATTGGGGTTAGACCCATTTTCCACTTAATTTGACCCCTAAACAAGAATATGAAGCTGGATTTTTAATATCAACCATGAATTTTTAGATATATGGAAATTATGATTCTGGCACTTCCGAGGCACATTTTTGGACACATTTTGGGGTCATTTCATATATATATACATGCTTTCAAAAGAGGCAACAGTCATTTCTAATCTATTCATTGCACATGTAGGCTCAAAAGCCAAACACCATTCATGATAATTCACACTTACGCTTAAATGCAAAAATCATAATTTCATAGTTATAATACTCATGCGTAGGAATAATTCATCACATTTACAAGATGGTCCAAGAACTCAAAATACTCCAAGAGCCGTAATCATAGACATGTATATGATCACATTCTTGTCATAACCAATATCGTATCAAAATTATTTTATAAAATATAATTTGGCTTAACCCACTTCATAATTTCCATAAATTCCAATGTACATGAATGCAAATGCCATGAATGATATGAGAAAAACAAGGGTAATTAAGATTCTACCTAAATTCAATAATATAATATAAAATTCAAATAAAAGCATAATTAAATCCACATTTGAAATCATAGTATAATCACCCATGCTGAAACAAGCCCTAAAAAGGAACATGCATATTCATAATTTCATATACCCAATGTAAATCATGCTATTATGGTTTAAATCAATTTAAAATTATCAAATAAGTAATAGAATTTTAGGAATCATGATATTCAAAACTCCAATTTAAAGCAACCTAAATTCATGAAAATTGCTAGAAAAGGGATTGGGTCTCTTTGGTTGAAAGTAACCAAAGATCAAACCAACATACCTTCACAAAGATGAAGAGCACCCAAGAGAAAAATTGAAGAAGAATTTTTGTGTCCTGATTCCCAAGCTTGATTCCATAAGAATTCTTGAGAGGAGTTTTTGTAAGTGTTCAAAGTGAGAGAGATGAATTTGAATATTTGAATAGGGTTTAGGTCTTTATAAAGTCATTAGATAGCATAGGAAATCACAAAATACCAATAGCAATAATCGAGTTCATGAAAACTCCAATAGTGAAATGGATGAAAAAATTGGCCGGAACCACTTATGGGACGAGTTCACAGGCCGTGTGACACTGTATCGTCTGTGTATAGTGCATGTGAACCATTACATAGACAAAAGTTTGATAGTTGGAACTATGACCCAAAACATAGAAATATTTCACAAAAAACACCTATACAGGGGCCTTCACGGGCCGTGTGACAATATATAGTATGTGTAAAGGCCCGTGAGGCTATACTTGGAATCATTTCACGGAAGTTACGAGATAGTGATTTGATACTTAGAAGAATTTTCAATCTAGAAACCCTACGAAGGGCCTCATGGCCTGTGAGACACCACACGACTCATATGACTTGGGCATGGCATGACACTTAACCTAAAAAAGGCTTTCCCATGCCACGTAGAAGGTCGTAGGCCAGCCCCAGGGCCAGTGGCAAGCCAGACGGCCCATGTAACTTGTCGTGCCCAAATATGTAGCCCCCAAACACTCTAAGACATAAAATCAAGGCCAAGTTTTGTACCACTGAGGGTCACACAGCCAGTGCCAGGGCACACAACTCATGTAGCCCTCCCTAGGATGACACTTGGTCAAACTTTTGTCCAACACAAAATTTTCAAGTTTTAATGATGTCGTAAAATATTCTGAGTCATTACATCATCTCCCCCTTGAGAATATTCATCCTTGAATGTGCAAGAGTAAGGCTTAAAAGACTTGAATTAGAACATGAAACTTCCAAACACAAGATACAATGCAAGTTCACTATTTGAAAATCATAAAGTACTCAAGGCCCATGCCAAAATGTAATAAAATCATTAAAACATTATAAAAATCATTTTAATGCATATGTAAGAATGTCATTGTAACACCCCATGAAATTACTAAAATGCCCCTAAACTTAGTTGTGTGCACAACGAGTCTTCCTAAGCTCTGATGGAAAATCCTAGATCGGATTTACGA
>DF362413.1:0-20933 GCA_000787875.1 Solanum virginianum | reverse complement strand
CGGATTTACGATCAGTGCAAAAAATTGAATCGGAAAATGGTCTCGACTCAACTTTAATGCGAAACAAATATGAATTAATTTTCCAAAGTGAGCTTAAGATAGTGAATTTTTCATGCCCCTTCCTCGATGAGTAGAGGATTCGGAACCATGCTTTTTTTTTAAATAATTTGACAAAAATTAAAAATTCACAAAAAAGTGCTACAATGCACTAGTGCGTGTCGCGCACTAGTGCATGGAGAAGCTGGCTTTTTTCTTTTAAATTGAAAAGGGTAATTTCATCCTTCCCAATGTATTTTTAAATCCCCAGGTTAGTTTTAAGATGTATTTTTGTACAAAAGGTTATAAAACCCAAAACCATCCTAAGTCCATTATTTTACGCTAAGTCTAAGAGAGAAAAAGGAGAGGAAAGCAAGGGTTTCAGAGGAGAATTCAAGATTCTTCAAAGATTTGTCATTCCCCAATATGTAAAGGATACCTAAAAGCATGAGATTGATCTCCCATGTGCCAAAATAGAGTTAGGATGAAAAATTCATGACTAGAATCTTGATTTATGAGTTTTTGAAGGTTTCTTGATAATTACTCTAAATTCTTGAATAATTGCTTTAAATTCTTATATCATATCTTGAAATTCTTAGATTTAATCCCTTAAACTACAATTTCATATAATGAATTGATGATCAATATGTTTAACTTTTACTTTATATATTCACTACTATGTGATTGTGACTTGGTTTGAATAATGAACTTAGGAAATGACTAGAGCCTTAAATGTCTGAAAATGATGTCTGACTGAGTTTAAGTCCTGAATTAGGTGTGTTGATGACTATAATAGCTGAAATTATTGTTGATAGAGTCGAATGGGTATAATTCCCTTAGATTAGATAGATAATCTTGCCCTTCGAGGTTGGGTGATGAGAGTTCTTGAAGGATTGATAGATTTATGAGCATGTTGAGTCTTTAGAGGAGTATTAGCATCTAAATTGGTAAGAGTGTATCCCACTCGAACCTATTTACTATGTGCATAGCATAAGAGAGGATTGGACTGTGAAAGCAGATGTTTCATTTGTCCTGAAAGGGGACTTGACAGACTTTTTGATCTATTGATAGACTCGTCCTTTACCCCGGCAAGGTACTGGATGGATATGGCAATGACATCTCTTTGTTATATCACTACCAGCTCATAGGTAGTGGTTGTTAGTTATAGAAACTTCTAGATAGGTTTCATGATGATAGAACTCTAATGTGATGTGAAGGTTTGATGCTTGATAGCTAGAGATGTGATAGAGTCTTGTCTCTTATATCTGAGGTGAGGCTAAGTGATTGATGAGTGTCAATTATATTATTTCCTTTTTCTTAGCTCATTTTACATATAGTATATTCCACGTACTAATGCTCCTCTAGTGCTATATCATTTTATTATGCAGATTCAATAGATTGACGTCTTTAGCACCCGATCATTGAGGTTCAGAGCTCTTCATTCCTGACAGTGGTGAGTTCTCCCCAGCATTCGGAGGATATTTACTTTTATGATTGGATAGTCTTTCACTTAATAGCTGGTACCCATGGCCTGTCATGGTACTATCTTAGACCATAGTATAGAAGCTTCATAGACATAGACATAGATGTTGATGTCGAGGGTTTTTTTCCCTTATACTCCTTTTCTTTATATTGAGATTTTCATTGTCTATTCTGTTTTCCTGTGATAGACTGATGATAGTATGAGGCTAATGATAGAATAGCATTTATATTCATTATATCATTTCTTTTTCACTGATGAACTGATTGAAAGAAGGCAAAGAGACTGAGTGGTCCGCTTAGGGTTATTAATAGTCTCCGAGTGTCAGTAACGTTTAGGGTACCCTTCCGGGGCGTGGCATTCATGCCATGAGACTCAAGAATGAAAAGACTTTTGGTGACATTGGGCTATCTTCGACCTGTCTCTTATTAACTTTACTTTCTCCATAGCCTCCATCACTAAGTCCAAGCAAATCAAAGCCACCTCTGCCAACTCAAACCACCCCATCAGAAATCTACACCTCCTACCATTCAAAGCCTCAAATGGTACCATACAAATTGTAGCATAGAAGCTATTGTTATATGGAAACTAAATGTCTGTAATATGGTCATCCCAATTACCCTTGATTTCTAACATATAAGCCCTCAACATATCCTTTAAGGTTTGGATTTGTCCTCTCGGCTTGTCCATCAATTTGAGGATGAAAGGCAGTGCTCAACTTGACCTTAGTACCAAGTCCCTTTTGAAACGACCTGTCCAACTCAAACCAACCAAAAAATCTATATTCACATCCTCCCACTTCCAAGTGAGAATCTCAATGTCTTGAGCCAACCCACTAGGACTTTGGTGCTCTACTTTCACTTGTTGGCAATATAGGCATTCAGATACAAACTTATCTATGACCTTCTTCATACCATGCAACCAATGCACCTCTTTCTAATCCTAATACATCTTAGTAGATCCTAGATGAATAGCATAATGAGAGTTATGGGCTTTGTTTGTGATCACCTCTCTAAGGTCATCCACATCTGAAACACATAACCGATCTTGATACCGGAGTACACCATCTCCCCCTTGGTAGAAAATCTCTATATTATTTTCGGCAGACAATTTCTTCAATTCAACTAAGGATAGATCTAGATCTTTCTTAGCCTTCTCATCAACAACCACCGAGGATTCAGCTCCATTTTGAACTTGTATGCCACCATTATTGCAGTCGCCCAATCTAACAACCAACCTAGCCAAACAGTGAACATCCCTTGAAAACTCCTTCGTCTCCTCCTCATCATGAGCCACACTTCACATAGAAATCCTACTAAGAGCATTGGCGATCACATTCGCTTTGCGGGGATGATATTGAATGCTCATATTATAGCCCTTTAGGAGTTCCAACCATCTCCTTTCCCTCAAATTAAGATCCATTTGAGTGAACAAATATTGCAAGCTCTTATGATTGGTGAAGACATCAACATGCACTCCATACAAGTAGTGTCTCTAAATCTTCAAAGCAAATACAACCGCCGCTAAATTGAGGTCATGAGTTAGGTAATTATACTTATGCACATTCAATTGGCTCGATGCATAAGTTATCACCTTACCATATTGCATAAGTGAACAACCAAACCCAATTTTAGAAGCATCACAATGTACCATAAACCTATCCAAACCATTCGATAGATTCAAAACTGGAGCCGATGTAAGCCAATCCTTCAAAGTTTGGAAACTCTCCTCACACTCATTCGACCACACCAAATGAACTTTCTTTTGGATCAATTTAGTCAATGGAGATGCAATGGATGAGAACCCTTCAACCAACCTCCTATAGTAACCTGTTAACCAAAGAAAACTTTAAATGTCCGAAGGAGTCAACAGTCTAGGCCAATTCCTCACGTCCTTGATCTTTTTTGGATACACCTTTATACCATCGTCGGATATCATAAGACCAAGAAAGGCAACTTTACCAAACAAAAACTCACATTTGCTAAACTTGGCATAGAACTTCTTCTCTTTCAAAGTTTGTAAAACCAACCTTAGATGATCCATATGCTCATGCTCATTTCGGCAATAAATGAGGATATCATCAATAAAGACAACCACAAAGCTTTAAAGGAGTGGCTTGAACACCCGATTCATAAGATCTATAAACATGACTGGAGCATCAGTTAGGCCAAATGACATCACCACAAACTCAAAGTGCCCATACCTACTTCAAAAGGCAGTCTTGGGAATATCACACTCTCTAACCTTCAATTGATGATGTCCAAAATAGAGATCTACCCTTGATTTCTAACATATAAGCCCTCAACATATCCTTTAAGGTTTGGATTTGTCCTCTCGGCTTGTCCATCAATTTGAGGATGAAAGGCAGTGCTCAACTTGACCTTAGTACCAAGTCCCTTCTAGGCAATAGATACTTATTTTTAATAGTCACCTTAATCAATTGTCTATAATTGATACACATCCGAAGAGATCCATCTTTCTTCCTTAGAAATAATACTGGGGCACCCCATGGAGACATACTTAGCCTGATAAAACCCTTTAGCAAATCCTTCAACTGATCCTCCAACTTTTTCAACTAAGCTAATGCCATGCGATAGTGAGGAATAGAGATAGGTTGAGTATCTGGAAGAATATCTATGCCAAAGTCTGATTCCCTTTCGGGAGGAATACCGGGCAAGTCTTCGGGGAACACGTCTGGAAACTCATTCACCATTAGAATTGACTCAAGAGTAGATGATTCGGTTTCTACATCCTTGAACCTCACAATATGATGTATACACCCCCTGGAGATCATCTTCTGAGTCTTAAGGTAGGAAATAAACTAACCCTTAACAGCGGAGTCACTACCCTTCCATTCAAGAATGGGCTCACTAGGAGGTTGGAACTAGACCTTCCGGGTTCTACAATCTATAGAAGCATATGATGCATACAACTAATCCATCCCAATGATTACATCAACATCATATGTTTCAAGTTCTGCAAGATCACATGGGAAAACCTTATGCAACATAGAAACAGGACAACCAAAATAGATCCTATGTGCAACAACAAATTCACAAGGGGGAGTATAAACTGTGAAAGGATCCCTCAGAATTTCTGGACTCAAACAAAACTTAACAGCCAATAAAAGAGTTATAAAAGACAAGTTTGCACCCGGGTTGGGAAAAGCATAAGCATCAAAATCAAAGACATTTAACATACCAGTCACAACATTTGGAGCCTCCTTAACCTCTTAACCCTTATGAAGATTCTTGGGACAATTAGCAACCTTGATTCTTATCACCACACCCAAATCAAGCACCTAAGTCTCTCCAACAAGCATCTGTGTGGGGCTTTCCACATTTGCCACATAAAGAATACCCTTGCCCACCCTAATCGGTGCCCTGGGAGGAGGCACCCTAGTATTAACAACTCGAGCACCCGAACCTTAGCCATATAGGAAGCGACCAAAACTACCGCCTAGAGAGCCAAAGAACCCACTGTCAATCAATTTTACAAGAATCTAGCATGAATTCCTTGAACCCTAGCCCTTCCTCCTCTCTTTAGCATTAATTATTTCTTTAGTTAATTTAGCATAAAAGACATAGGAATGAGTTTTTGAACCCTTTTAAGGCCAAAAATAACCTATTAAGTGTAGGAGGGGTGGGTAAAAGTTTCAAGTGCCCCGCATTAAAATTTAAGCCCAACAACATACCTAGTGGAATCCCACAACAAGGGTCTGGCGAAGGTAGAATGTACGCAGACCTTACCACTACCTCATAGAAGTAGAGAGGCTGTTTTCTGGGAACCCTCATCTCAAAAAAATCGGTATTAGTGCCCAATATTCACATGTCACAATATATAACACTAACTTCACCATATGTAACTCCAACATGTTATAGACCAATTAAATTATCAAAACCACAAAGAGCTTACTATTTTTTCACTCAAGCAAACCTCCCATATAGACGAAGTATAGAACTCAAAGAGAGAGATTTACATCCACAAAGAGGTGAAATAATTCAAAATAGCCATGAAACAAAATCTAATATTTAATAGTCTGCAAAAAATAACATCAATGATGATTTATTTTTAATATATTTGAAGATAAAATCAGATGTCAATAATTGAGTGTGGGAGTGAAAATCTAAAGAATTAATTTTCTTTTTTCCCCTTCTCTTTGATGCCTCCATGAAGTTTGCCAAAGGGGAAAAAGAAGGATCATTTGAAAAAGCATGCAGAAACAACAATCTATAAATGGCCTGTTTTACTTTTTTGATCCACTCTTCCATTCATACAATCAACATAAGAGTTCTGGAATAACTTTCCCTACCTAGGAATTTCTAACCCTAAACATTAATCACATAGAAGGTTTCAAAATTCTGGAAATTAAAAAAAAAGATTATATAGCCTTAAAATCAAGCTAAGGAGAAGAACTATAGAAACTATATTTCAAGCTTGATCATCCAACAAAGTAAAAAAAAAAAAAGTAAAAAGGGTGTCTTTTTCAAGTTGTAAAAACAGAATTCAAGGTGGAAATCCATGGTTATGCAACAAAGTAGGAAAAACATGAAAAATAGGGTGTGTTATATAGTGGTGAAAACAAAATTCAAGCTTGAAAATCCAAGATTATTCAAGAAAAGAAAACAAGCTTAGAAAGGGTATCCTTTTCAAGTTGTAAAAACAGAATTTGAGCTTAAAAATCCAAGATTATGCAAGGAAAGAAAACAAAACAAGTGTAGAAGGGGTGAAAACAAAATTGGAGCTTGAAAATCCAAGAAACTAAAAAGGGTTTGCTTGGAGAATGATTAAACGAAATTTCAATTGTCATGGAGTAGGTCTACTGGCGGACTTACTGTACCTTAGTTCATTTTTTTTGTAATGCACAAATCATACCTGTCGAATGAGTTTACGCATAAAGTATGAGAATACCCCATCTAGCGGCATCTCCATGATGTGGAGGTGTCATGCACCTTGCTAAAATTATATTTTGCTACAAAAATTTATCTTTTATCGAGATCAATTTCTCACTCAATTTTTCGTGCTGGTCATGACTCCGGCCTTGTATTTTCCAAAAGAGTTAATGATGATGTGTTATGCGAGCATTCTATTCCCTATGAGTAATTTACCAATTTTACAAAGTCTATCAAAAATTGAGAAAGCAATGTTTTTGCCAATCATGTTAATAGTCATCCAAAATTTATTAGAATTAGAAAAAAGAAATAAAAAATTGCAGATCTAAGTTAACAACATTAATAAAGTAGTAAGAATATACTATTTGAACTATTAATATATAGGTGAACACAATAGAAAAGAAGAAAAAATCCATTAAATGCCAAAATGAGATTTTAACAGAATCAAAGTCATTATCACATAATTTAAGTCATTCGTTGTAAAAGACATAATGAACAATATTGGATTGAATAAAATAAAGAAACAAATCAATGTTGTTTTAATTATATTTATATGTCTGCACATGACCACTGAGCTATTTAACTAATACTTAAATTGAATGAAGAAGCAAAATAATATCATCCTATCATTTAAAATTCCTTTCCTTAGCTATAAGATACTCTAAAAATATGAATTAAAAATGAAAAAACAAATGATGAATCATTCTTGTGTGTGTCTGGTGATAGCAAGCAAATGATGAATCAGTCTTGTGTCTAGTAGTAGGCAATGAACGGGTTAGATCAAATTTGGAGATATTGAAAATGGGTCGACATAGAATGGGTAAAAGTTCAACCCGCCTACATTTTATATGAGTATATATAAATAGGTTGGGTAAAATACTAGATACCCATATTTTCCAAAGCATATAGTACTGTACATTCAAATTCAGTATTGATACGATATTTACTCTATTTTGAATAAAAATTGTTGAAAATTATTTTTCAAATTTTATTGTATCATTAAATTAAATCTTTCACAAGTTACAAGATTCGACTATTAAATTGTGATTCGATCCCAAATTAGTCCTAGGACTCAACTTCTAACAGGACTTGATATATAATTTTCAACATGGAATTCGATCTTGCCACTTGAACTGAGAGGGGGTCAATTAGAAGAGCGTGATAAAAAATAATATTTTAAAAATAAAACTTTTTTAAGAGGGTCTGATAAGGGGAAGTGGGCAGAGATTATGTAACGAAATAAGATTATTAAAAAATAAAATTTTAAACTTCTATTTTTTGTGGGGAGTGGGTGGGGTTAAAAGATTAGGAAATTTTTACAATTGGAAATTTTTTTTAAAATTAATTCTTTTTTAATTTCATTTTTTTTTGTTCGTGTAGGGTGGGATGGGGTAAGGACAGAGTAAAAAAATTAACTTTATTGAGTAAAATTATTTTTTAAAAATTAAGTCCTCAGTCTTATTTTATATGACTCCCTTTCCATTGGTCCGTTCGAGAAAGAATATCATCTTGTTCGAATTGAAAATAGTTTAACTTTAAAGTTTTCCTTTTACCTTAATGAAATGATCCTCAGCTACACAAATATAGAAGAATGATTTTAGACCGCTAGTTTCGAAAGTTTTCCTTTATTTAAGAACAATGCCAAACCAATGGGTGCTACATAAAATGAGATAGAGGGAGTAATTTTATTTGGAGGAGGAAGGGTGGGGTTGGGGTCGGGGTTGGGTAGGGTAGAGATTGATAAAGGAGACAGGTTGTGGGGTATGGTAAGAAAAGGATTGTAAATTGCGGTTGGAGGAGAGTTTTGACAAAAAAATTTATTAGAGGTAAATTATTTTTCTTAAATTTTATGAAAATAAGTTTGTTTAAAAAATACTATTCAATATATTCAAGTAAGCAAAACATAAGAAAATTTGAAAACCTAATGGATTTTATTATTTGGTTCAGTTTAGTGGTCATATGCATAGAGATAGAGAGTATCTTGGTTTGGACACCTAAGGTTATTGGAGCAGACTGACATATATAGCTCTTAAAAGGACAAAAGGTATTGGTGGATCCAAATCTGACTAGACTAGCCATGAAAGTTGTTGAGGTTAAGGAGAATGTATTGGCATTTCAGACTATCGATCTCTATAGGGCTCTAGTTCCCAAGGTTTCTTCCCATAGGTCGAGGGTAACGTGGCGACAACTAAGATCAAAATTTCTTGGCTCTATAGAGAGGTTCTATACCAGGAAGAGTCATGGTATGACTTCTTTGGAGGTATATGTGTTTACTTGCTTAAGGTTGTAGCTTATGTCACTGCTACTACTGATTCATTTATGAAAGGGTACACATTGTTTTGTTAGAAGTGAGGATAATTTGGTAAACTCATGCAGTTATTCAATGGGGGGAGGAAGGTGTGGACTATTTGAGTATGAATTTTCTCGATGGGGATGATGAGCGGTGGATCTAGTTGGCCTTTTAGTGCAGTTTTTCAATAGAGGGAAAGGTGTAGACTATTTTGATATGAATATTCTCGGTTGGCATGATGTGTTCTAGTGGTGGATCTAGTGGGCCTTCTGATATGGTAATTGTAAAATAAGAGAATGGAGAAATCGATTGTGTCACCACCCAAACCTAGGGTCTAGACGTGACAGGCGAATTCGGAATCCAAAGAAACCCCAAACAAGTCTCATAGCATATCATTACACATCCTTAACTACTAAAAGGTCATTAGTTTTTTTGCTCCTAGGTATTGAGGTTCAATGTTTCAATAACATTAGGGAAACCAAGTAATGTTTACTACAAATGCTTGGGATGAGCATTATTATAATCATTCCTTATAAGAGAAATTGTAATGGTGGATCTTAATATGGTATCCTTATGTTTAAGCGTGAATCTTCTTTCAGAGATCTGTTTTGGGTCTGATGATGTTATTATAAGCCAGAACGATTGGATTGCTATTGAAGTTGCCGACTTAAGGATAGGTAAGGTTTTTAATAGATTACTTATGTAAAGGCAATTGAGAATGTAGTGCAGGTAGGAATTGGTGAATTCATTAAACTTGGCTGGAATATCTTTGGTTTAAAGTATCATATCAAATGTAAGATCAATTTTGTAGGGTGACGTGGCTAGTTTATATTATTCATGTTATAATAATTGGGTCACAGGTGTGTCAAATAGGATGTTGGGAAAGATTTGAGAAGAAATCCAGAAGCATTCAACTTAGGTACTACAAAGACCTATTTGGGAGTTTCTCTAACAAAAAATCATCACCTATAAGCCAGTGATAATGCAACGAAGAGGTACCATTGCCCACCCATCCTATATCTTGCCCTTGTAGGGTACGTGATTAGTCATAGAAATATGACTCTTATAACGCTTGAATATTTTTGCGAGTTCTCAAGCAAACTTGTTATTTTGATCTTTGGTTTTGTTGTTTTTCTAGAAAAATTACAGAGGCATGGATAAAGGGATGAATGAGGGTAAAATGAATGTAAAGAGGCCAAAATGTGGGTGTTTAGAAGTGGCCCAGGAAACTGTAGAAGAAATAAAGCCAAGTGAAGGTCCATGTGGACCCACACGGCTCATGTGACTACCCACGAGTCGTGAGGTCCATCGTGGCCTCACACATGACAAATTTGGGGTAGTGTGGCTGGCATGGTAGTGCAAAAAGTTTAAGGCAAGTACCACAGCACACTAAACATTGCTCAGGCGTGAAACGGGCTGTACAACATCCCATCAAAGTGACATGAAGGCATCACCATCGAAAAGCAGGTAAAATGCGTTAATTGAGGCCAGATGAAGCATGGCAAGGACAGTGTGACCAACCACGATCTGTAACGTGGAAGAGTGTGAAAAAATTGAATGAGAAAATGGTTAAGGCATGGTAGATGGTCCATTTCACGAATCATCTAAGCTCACACGGACCGTTTGACGGTCCGTCTACTGTCTCACGGGCCGTGTGATTGCCCGTGTCCATGCTAACAGAATTTTTCTATTTTAATTTGGATTAGGTTATCTTTGTATATCAATAGTTATTTTATTTCATTTTTGAGTAGTCTTGGATAGCGAGAGATACAAAAACACTAAAAAAACATTATTTTCGTGGTGATTTCACAAGATTACAGAATTTTGCTTATCTAGTTCAAGATTGTAACTCGTGGATTCATTGATTCTTCAATAGTAAGTCATTTATTATGAATTCTTTGTATCAGTGTGGGTTTTCTTTCTTGAATATGCTAGGCTAGATCCAAAACTAGG
Organism: Solanum virginianum; assembly: GCA_000787875.1. NCBI lineage: Eukaryota > Viridiplantae > Streptophyta > Magnoliopsida > Solanales > Solanaceae > Solanum > Solanum virginianum. The sequence goes on along the minus strand of DF362413.1, from coordinate 10,282 downwards.
GTTGTGAAACCAGGTCAAATTACTAAGATAGGCGAATATGGGCTAAATCTCAGGATTGATTAGCGTATATATTGTACTAATCTTCGTTATAATTTCTTCCTTGATGAGTCGACACATTATGGTAAGCCTTTGTTCATTACATATTCGAAAGGGATGTTTTGATTAGGAAAAGAGTTCTACGAAGAAAATTCGGGGTTTTTAACCTAGTCTAAGTACTTGAGACCGAAAGGTGAGAGTATTTTGGAATTAACAACAAGGGCTAGTACGTATACATTCTGAGACCAAATGGTGTTGAACGATATGCATCTAAGAAGGATCGAGAGGTGAATTAGATGTTACATAACTTGTTAGATCTTATATATGTAATCATGAACGAGTTTACCACTAGATTCGGCTATCGCATTAAATGTCATGGGGAATAAAATCCTAGCTTTGCATATATTGTCTGAAATCTAGTAGTCCTCGCACTCATTTACTGCTTTATTTTAGTAACTTAGTTCAAAGAACCAAACCCCCCCATTTACTTTATGCATTTTTGTTTTGGGAATAGATATTATATCTGAAAATGGTGCTAATAGATATGGTCTCACGCATTCCCTGTGGGATCAACCTCAACTTTGGTTGAGTTCTAAATTTGATTAGCGACTACTTTACTATTCCTTTTGGAGTGTAAATATAGGCGTATCAAATTTTGGCACCATTTTCGGGGAATACGATGAAGTAATAGTCTATTAGTTTCTATTTTTAGTTTGTAATACTAGTCCCTAATTTTGCTTTTGTTACTTGTTTTTATTTCTTGGTAGGGAGCCTGCATTGCATGCCAAACATTTGTAGCAAGGGTGAAGCACTTGTTTCTTATGAACTCGAGCTTACCAAATCAATCCACAAAATGAATGCCGAAGTATGCAAAACAGCTAGACTGAGAGAGTTGGCTGTGAAGGGAAACGAAGGTTTGGGTGATGATGATAATGTTGGCAATGAGGTACCATCGGCAGCACCACTCGGACAGGTGTCACTGCCCGGTGTGAGACCCTAAGTTCCTTAGTCGCCCCAAGTAGTGAATGAGATAATGAGGCTGTTGGGACCACTGGGGAAATTGTCCTTCCCCCACTGCCCGCAGGTGTTAAGTTCACTATCACTAGCTTTATGCTGCATATGCTATAGTTGAAAGGGTTATTTAGCGGAGCAGCAATTGAGGATGCAAATCAGCATGTCCTAAACTTTCTGGCAACATGCCAATCATCTGAGATTAGTGGGGTCAGTCAGTAGGCAATTAGGCCGCGATTATTCACATCATCTCTTTCGGGTGCGGCAACTAAGTGGCTGAATGAACTCTCACATGATTCTATCTGCACTTAGGGAGAGTTAAAGGAGGCATTCTTGGAGAGATTCTTCCCCACATCAAGACAACTAAAAATCATAGATGTTATTGGGTCTCACAAGTAGCTGTCTAGTAAAGCATTACATAAAAATTGGGAGAGATTCAGGAAGAGGCTTAAGCAGTGCCACATTGCTCAGGCGTGAAACGGGAAGAGGCTTAAGCAGTGCCCCGATCATCTCCTCACGAAGGCAATATTCTACAAGTCATGCAATTTTGTAATAAAGCCGATCATTGATGCTACTTATGGGGGATCCTACATGTCTAGGATATTCCTTAACATAGCGGTGATCTTAGATCAAGTAGCCACGAATAATAGGGCATGGTACACTAGAGATGGAGATTGTCCAGGACTCGTCTTTGAGATATCTGCGGAGCAATGACGAAAGAAGGAGGAACGGGATCAAGACATGGTCCACACAAAGACCCAATTAGACTTGCTGGCAAACTAGTTATTAGGTGGAGGCATAGAAAAGGTAAAACTTATAGAAATAATGCCTAGGTACGATGATCAAAGGTATAATTATGATGAGGAGGTAAACTTCTTAGGTAACCAGGAGGGTGACCAGCCATTCAACACCGGTAACCAATGTTGGAACTATGGTCGTGATCAGAACTATCAAGGAAAACCATAAATTCGAGAACAGCTGGGTCACTTTCGAGTAACACTATTCAGAACCCAAAAAATAATGGTCATTCCATGGCAGTAACCACGAGGAGTAGTAAGGTACTCTCTGACCCTATTATACCCAGTAATGTAGGTTTGGATACAGCTAAAGTCAAGATGCCTAACCCCATGGAGGTGCATGTTGATGATTTATGTGAAGAAACAAAGTTGACACCAACAGAGCTTGAGGTTACTAAAGAGCCTGAGGTGACACCAATAGTGATCGAACCTCTGCCATCTATTCCTAAGCCGCCACCATCACTCCCACAGAGGTTGCAGAAGAAGGTTGAAGATGGTACATTTCAGAAGGTCTTTTCCATGCTAAAAGAGATTTCAGTGAACATCCCTCTAGTGGAGGCACTTGAGCAAATACCGGGCTACACTATGTTCATGAAAGACTTAGTGACTAAGAAAGAGACAGCCATGATCGAGCTAGAAAACAATCTCCACCAATGTAGTGCCATTGCCATAAGATCTCTTGTAGAAAAGAAGGAGGATCCGGGTGCTTTCACCTTCCCATGTACCATTAGAGCATTTGATTTCAAGAGCTCTCTGTGATATGGGTGCATGCATTAACTTGATGTCGCTGGCAGTTTATAAGCAGCTGGTTAGGAGCCCCTACACCCACTATAATATGGCTACTCATGGTAGATAGATCGGTAAAGATGCCCGTGGGGATTCTCTGTGATGTACTGGTTCACGTGGGCCAGTTCATCTTTCCTGCGAATTTTGTTATTCTGGACTGCCAAGTGGATTTTGAGGTTCCCATTATCCTTGGGAGACCATTTTTAGCTACTAGCAGGGCATTGGTAGATGTAGAGCGAGGGGAGCTGACATTCAGACTTAACACTGAAGAGGTGAAGTTCAGTGTATATGTTGTAATGAAGAGGTCTAAGGAGGTGGCTGTGATGTCGATCCTAGATGTTGAAGATGATTGCCTTTCTGAGATCCCACTAGAGGAAACAATGAGTGTGGACACGCTAGCAGCGGTGTTGATAAACTTCCCAGATGATGGTATTAGTGGGTATGGGGCCACCGTGAATGCTTTGCTTGGTTGGGGAACGAGGACATTTATCCCCAAAATGTTGGACTTAGATCTGCAGAACAGGTCTACCCGCCAACTAAACTATCCATCAAGGAGCCTCCAGCTGTGGAGCTCAAAGAGCTGTCCTAATATTTGAGGTATGTATTTTTGGGCACTGACAACACTCTTCCTGTGATTGTAGCTGTAGATCTTCATGAAAACCAGGTGGAGGTATTGCTGGGGGTCCTCCAAAAGTTCAAGCGAGCTATTGGTTGGACCACTGCAAATATCATAGGGATTCCTCCAGGGATATGCACGAACAAGATAAAATTGGAGGATAATTGTGTTCCCAGTATTGAGTGTCAGTGCAGGCTAAACCCACCTATACAAAAGGTAGTGAAAATGGAGATAATCAAGTGGCTAGATGCTGGAGTGATATACCATATTTCTAACATGAAGTGGCTCAGTCCAGTGCATTGTGTCCCGAAAAAAATGGGCATGACAATGATAGCTAACGACAAAAATTAGTTTATCCCTTTGAGACCAGTGACTAGATGGCGAGTGTGCATAGACTACCAAAAGCTGAATAAGTGGACCTTGAAGGACCATTTCCCCATGCCTTTCATGGACTAGATGTTAGACAGGTTGGCAAGTAGAGAGTGGTACAGCTTCTTGGATGGCTACTTGAACTACAATCAGATATCCATAGACGTGGAGGATCGGGAGAAGACTACTTTCACCTGTCCATATGGGTCTTTTTATTTTAAAAGGATGACCTTTGGGCTATGCAATGCCCCATCCACCTTCTAGCGCTGTATGATGTCTATCTTCTCTAACATGGTTGAAGACAGCCTCGAGGTATTTATGGATGACTTCTCTGTAGTGGATGACTCATTCAATAGATGTCTGTTGAATCTTAGTAAGGCATTACAACATTGTAAGGAGGCAAAGTTGGTGCTAGATTAAGAGAAATGCCACTTCATGGTCAAAGAGATGATAGTTCTTGGCAAGAAGATTTTCTGAGAAGGGCATAGAAGTGGATAATGCGAAGATCGAGGTGATTGAGAAACTACCGCCTCCCATATCTGTGAAGGGGTTCAGGAGTTTCCTTGGGCATGCAAGTTTCTATTGCCGCTTTATCAAAGACTTCTCCAAGATCACACATCTTTTTTGCAAGCTATTGGAGGAAGATGCAAATTTCCTTTTTGATGATAGCTGCAGATAGGCCTTTAAGACCCTAAAGCAAAAGCTGATTTCTACTCCTGTGGTGGTTGCACCTAGCTGGACTGCCTTATTTAAGGTGATGTGCGATGCAAGCAAAATTGCTATGGGTGTTGCGCTAGGACAGAAGTGCAACAAGATTTTCCACCCCATCAACTATGCCAATGAGACTCTCAGTGATGCTCAAAAGAATTATACAGTGACTGAGCAGGAATTGTTGGCCATGGTATATGCATTTGAAAAGTTCCAGGCATACTTATTGGGCACCAAATCAATAGTGCACACTGACTGTGTAGCCTTGAGGTATCTCATGGCAAAGAAAGATCTAAGCTAAGGTTGATTAGATGGGTTCTCCTGATGCAGAAGTTTGACTTTAAGGTGCTAAACAGAAAAGGCTCTGAGAACCAAGTAGCAGACCACTTGTCCAGATTGGAGGATGATTCAAGATGGAAGGATTGGTTGAACATTGATGATTCCTTTCCCGATGAGCAGGTATTAGCAGCTTCTGCCGACCTCATTCCTTATTTGCTGATTTTGCTAATTTTCTGGTGAGTGATATTATGCCAGAGGGCCTTAACCCTCACCAGAGAAAAATTTTCTTTTTGATGTGTATAGGTACTTCTAGGATGACCCGTACTTGTTCCGAATATGTACTAATGGGGTTATCAGGTGGTGTATTCCAGAAGCAGAGATGTTGAGTATTATGGAGGCATGTCACCCATTCGCAGTGGAGGACTCATCATGGTAGGGCCAGAACGGCAAAGAAGATTCTCCAATTTTGGTACTACTAACCCATCATCTATAAAGATGCCTATGAATTAGTGCTTGGGTGTGACCAGTGCCAGCAATAGGGAAACATCTCAAAGTGCCAAGAGCTGCCCATGACCTCCATTCTTAAGGTAGAGATTTTTGACATCTGGGGCATCGACTTTATAGGCCCATTTGTGAGTTCATATAAAAGAAAGTACATCCTGGTGGTGGTGGACTATGTCTCCAAATGGGTGGAGATGGTTGCATTACCAAACAATGAGAGCAAGAGTGTTGTCTAATTTCTGAGGCAGAACATCTTTTACATATTTAGGACTCCCGGAACTATCATCAGTGATGGGGGTTCTCACTTCTGAAACAAGGTTTCCTTGCTGTCCTAGCAAAATATGGAGTGTGACAGCACAAGGTTGCCATACCTTATCACCCGCAGACTAATGGACAGGTTGAAGTGTCGAACATAGAGATCAAGGAAATCCTAACCAAGTCTATAAATGCTACCCAGACAGATTGGCCGAGGAAGCTAGATGATGCACTTTAGGCCTACAGGATAGCTTACAAGACACCCATTGGTATGTCCCATATCAGTTGGTGTTTGGTAAAACCTGTCATCTACTCGTGGAGTTAGAGCACAAGGCACTTTGGGCTTTGAAGAAGCTCAACATGAATTGGGAGGAGGCTGCTGACTTAAGACTTGACCAGCTCAATGAGCTGGATGAATTTCACCTCTAAGCATATGAGAGTACGGCACTATACAAAGAGAGGATGAAGATCCAGCATGACAAGCATACTGGATTAGTTTCGTCTCCACGCGTATAAGAGTGTAGCACTATACAAAAAAAGGATTAAGGTCTAGCATGACAAACATATGGCAAAACAGAGCTTTGGTGTTGGTAACAAGGTATTACTGTATAACTCCAGGTTGAGACTCTTCCCCTATAAACTGAAGTCAAGGTGGTCTGGCCCGAACACGATTAGGCAAGTGTTTCCCCATAGTGCAATTGAGCTAGAAGCAGAAAATGGGGATCAATTCTTGGTGAATGGGCATAAATTGAAGCAATACTTGGGTATAGCAGAAGAAGCCTCAGTGATTGAGGTCTTATTCCTTGATGAAGTCTGATTAATCAAGGATTGTGTTTTGTGCTGAGATATTAAATCAAGCACTCCATGGGAGGCAACCCATGCACTGCAATAGTATGAAAAAAAGCCTTAAATTATATGTCATGCATTTTCTTGTTTTTGATTTGTGTTTCCAAGTGAGTAGAGGTGCTATTTTGGAGTTCTGAGCGCACATATAATGGAAAACATGTCTTGAGATCAAAATGGCCAAAATTTTGCTAAAGTGTTGACACATGGGCCTTTTACACTGACTGTGTCATGTCTAATAGCTCATGAGAGACACTGTGTGGAGCGTAGGCTATGCAGGCTCACCAAAAAGTACCAAGTATATCTCATGGGCAATTTACAAGGCCCGTGATATCTTGAATGGGTCATGAGAAGTGTCGTTACATGCGTGTGTGCTAGGTGAGCCAAAATCACACCAAGTGTGGGGAAATAGTCAACCAAACAAATCGTGACGTGTGTCATGACTCGTGAAGTTGACCGTAGAGGTGACATTGCTTGATGATCTGCCAGGAAAGTGCATTTTTCGCACAAGTCATGTGGGATAGACCAAGGGTTTTAAATAACCCCACCTTGCCCTAACAACTCACTTCTCTCTTTCCCTTCTCTCTCTAATCGCACCATTCCCTCTCTCTTTCATACTATTTCTCCCTCAAAATTCGCAACAAGTTCTATCTTCTTTGTGATGATTCACGAATTAATAACATGATTTGTAGCTTAATCTAAGTGTGGGTATCAAGTTCTTCAAGCGATTCTTCCTCCCCATTGTTGCTCCTTAAATTAAGAACTTTATTTCTCTGTTTTCTAGTGTTGATTTTGGTGCTTCCATGTGTAGATCTTGACTTTAATTTGTTTCTTTCTTGGTTTAATGTATGATAAGGCATGGTAATGTTGTTGGGTGTGCATGTGGTGGTGAAAACCACTATTGTTGAGTTCTTAAGGTCCTAACTTTTGATGATTTTGGGTGATCTTTGGGGGAATCGACTTGTATATGCTAATGTGTAAATTGAATCATTATTAAGTGGGGTGAAGTTGCATAAACTTGTGTGTAAGTGCCTAATGAGTTAAAAATTGGTCAAAGGGGGGTCGGATGACTATTTTCACGGATTGTATCATAGTTCACGGACCATGTTAGGGCCCATAACGTGCCGTCAAGCCATCCATGCGGTTAAGTGTCCTCTGATGAGCCCTTTCACTGATTGTGTCTCTTTACACGGGCCATGTAGGGTCCCATTGACCCTGTTTCACCTGCATTATTTTATCCTAGGTTCATTTTTAATTTTAAGTCATATATGTTCTTAAGTGCAATGGCCCTATAATAGACTAGGTGTTGCCATTCTTAAGGGTTATAGTCACTTTTATGGCATAGGGGAAGTTTGAGTACCCGTTAGTGCATCAACCTGCGTGTGCAATAATTTCTAACTACGTGTAATCTTTTATGGCACTTGTAGAAACTATGGGTCCATGCCGCAGCTTAGTCAGATGCAGTGATAGGGATGAGCCTGTGTCACGCCTCCATGAATCCCCAATAAAATCATCTAGCAATCAGGCTGGGAGTGACTCGAGTGATGAGTCCTCCAGTGGGTCCGAAGTTTGGTATACAGGCAATGTCTTCCCTCACTATCCTCATACTGCATGGTCCTATGCATCAAGCCATTGCAGAGCTCCCCAGTCTAAAGAGGGGGTTCCTTCCATGGGAGTTGAGGAGGAGGCAGATGCCACAAAATAGGAGGAGAACACTTTCGACTAGGACAAGCAAGGGCAAACTTTGGAGGTTGAGGGTCATGACACTGACGAGTAGACAAATGAGGCCGAACTCTAAGACAGTGATGATGAGGCTATTCATTTTGCAGTCTCTCGGATGATGGACCCTAAAACTGCCAGGGCACTTATTGTCTTTATGAGGGGTCAGTGGACAGTCCTAGTAGCTAAGTATATCTATACTAACAGACTTAGAAAAGGTTCGAGGGGCTTAAATAGTGGTTGGTCATCCCGAAAGTTCAGGTCATCACTGACCAACTTGACAGAGTTCTGGATATCTGAGATACTTTTAACTCATATAAGTATGGTTAGATAGCATAGCCATCTGGGTACTATGGGCCCGCCATAGTTGAAGAGTTCTATTCCACCTATGTCGCTAGTCTACTAAACTCTGTGGAGGGTGCCTTGTTAAGAAAGGTGAATAGACTGGTCACACTTACTAGGTCACTGTGGTCACATGTGATGGTGCATGGTACACAAGTGAATATCTCAGAAACCACCATCAACCAGTTCCTATTTGGGCCATATTACCAAGCTCCTCCAGATGCCCAGTTTCATGGATAGAAACATACAGATTATAGATGCGGGCAGATGTCTAATTCGTCATCTAGGGCTGCATTGTTGGGATGGATCGCAGAGCGAACAGCCATTCAGGTGGCGGAGCCACCTTAGGTTGTAGACTCCAAGTGTCCTATCGCCAAAGCGTCATTGCCATTTGCTACCAAATTTTAGTGGTCGGTGGTCGGTGGTGCTAGCTAGGTTGCGGGCCACAGGAAATGACAATCTACTCCAACCATCACATGCCTTTCTGATAGCATGCCTGATGTCCAGATATGGAGTAAATATAGGCTAAATTATAGCTTTTGAAATGCGGGACCGAGCTTTATCTGAGAGAGCTAGCATGCCCTTACCGTGCCCAATTTGTGCCCTTGCAAACTGGTCTATGTTCCTACTACTCACTTTTTGGACAAGAAAATTGCTCCCAAGGGTATAGCCAATATTGGCCTAATTAAAGATGTCCAAAAACCTCTCATGAGGAGTAGAACACATTCATTAGGGAGGTCGACAAACTTCCCGTTCACATCTCTACATCAACCCTTGCCATTTGAGAACTACACCACCGCCCCACCATAAGGTGCGACTTCTAAGTGGCCTGAGGGTAGTGGTGTAACTCCTCTAGTACAATAAGATTATGCATATATGCCCTACGAGTTATTGGCCCAATTATTAATGGACCAGCGGCAGACACGCGCTATTTTTGACCAGATTATAGAGAGAATTTTGCAGGTGGTCCAGTCTCATTCACAGCGAGTGGTAGACCAATGTAACGAAGTCCTTGTGAGCCGAATCACCACTTTGCAGAGCCAAGTTAGTACTTTGGAGGGATACTTCCATATTATGTTCGGGAGTATGACTGGGGATGAAATGATGAGTCTGATTCAGATGGTAAATGATATCAAGGCTCAAATTGCTAAGTTGACTGCACAGTATCAGGCCCCTGTACCAGCCCCACCTCCAAAGTTGTGGATGATCTTATTCAATGTCCCAGTGACATCGGTTCTTGATAAGATGTGAGGCATTCTACCTGCCCAATCTGATATACCCATGCAACCCACAGATCAGTCCAAGAGAAAGGAAAAGGGTAAGCAATACAACCACCAAAAAAGTCCTCCTCGTGACCCAAAAAAGGAAGAAAAGCGGTAGATGTGCAAGGCCATTAGGGCCGAGCGCCAAGTAGCAGCTAAACAGGCAGAACGAGTGAGACAGGCCGAAGAGGCAGCTTGGATAAAGGCCTTTGGTAGAATCTTTGGACCTAGTGCTATATATGCTGATACAAACCCCACAGAAGGGTCTAGTCCCACTGATAATGCTGACTTCTAGGGCGTCTCATGTATGTTTTTCCCCTATCTATTCATTTGCTCATGTTATGGTATAGTGAGGGCACTACACTATCTTTTTGGAGGGGGTGGGATATCCTGCCACTTGAGAGTTTTTCTTACCATGTTTCTTTTCTCTCAAGTGTATTATCTAGTAGAACTGGCATGTTTAGGTCATAATATCTGTGTAAATATAAGTGTTCATAGAAGTCTAAGGCAGCCCGTGTGTTGTTCTTTGTAATGTCCCATATTGAAATATTAAAGTTATATGTGTTTACATCTCACCCTGACTAACTTATATTTTGCTAGGAAGTATTGTATGTGTATGGTTGATATTTTGATGAATGAAGCATGCCTATGTGATTTAGTACTTAGTGTAGAAAATGTGCCATGTGTATGTGAGCTAATTGCATAATTCAGTTGATGCACCTGTGAGATAGAACTTTCTAGTTAGTCCCACTGAAATA
>DF362414.1:31688-51393 GCA_000787875.1 Solanum virginianum | reverse complement strand
GGGGGGTTAATTATGCCAATTTAGTCTAGTAGAACTAGCTAGTGTTTTTCAATCCCTATTAATTAAAATCACCATAATTTTTCCTACAAGAAATATCATTATTCATTTTTTGAAGATTAATTGGGGATATTCCACCTGATAAACATTCTATGATATACTTATTTATATCGTCCAATTCCTCTTTTTCTTTAACAAAAAATGTGTATATCACTTTCCGTCTAGACTTCTATAGTGTCAATTAAATTAATTATTTAGCTTGAAAGAGAAAGATATAATTAAGATAAATGTCATCTATAATAATGTATTTTGTGTAATTTTAAAAATAAACTTTAATGAAAAATAGTGTATATCAAATCATCCTCAAACCTAGTGTGATTACACAAATTATATATGCTATAGTAATACTTAACCATGATAAAAATATCAAGTGTCAACACATGTAATTTATTTATTGATTCAATGTAAATATTGAATATGAATAAATATATATTGATATCTAAAAATGAATTATTAAAGTATTTTTAAAGTCTTATTCAGATCCATAAATAATTATAATAAAAAAAAATAATATATTTGAATGTAATTTTATAACTGAATTTAAAAGGGAAAAATATTCTTACCTTTGAGAGATAACATGAGGTGTTTTTGAAAAATCTTAGCACAACAACACGTTACCAAAACAGGCTAGAAACAAAAATAACGTAACGATAGACTTATAAGGTGTACATAAACTTTATCTTTACTTTTGTGAGATATAAGTTGTTTTCGAAATACCATTTGCATAATGATGTATTACCAAAACATGCGGGGGGAAAAAATAACGATACCAAAATGACAAGATAAACCATGCAAATGAAGCAACAATAAAGTAAATACCAATAAAAAACAAAGTAAACATTTCTATTTAAAATCACATGCTCAATAGATTAAAAATATATCATATTCCAATAAATCATCTCCCTGAGTTCTACTTCAAATTCATAAACAACACAACATCATATCTACTGAAATCTCACTAGTGGGGTATGGGAAGAGTAAAATGTATGCAAACCTTAGTACTACCTTATAGAGATAGAGAAGTTATTTCCGAAAGACCCTCATCTCAAAAATCTCATCCCCAAAAATAGAAAATACTTCAAATTCACAAACAAAGAATAGAATTTAAAAAATTGAGTATTTCATTTCACCTAAAATCATGAATGACGTTAATTCTTTATATATATATAAAGAAAATAATTGAGTTTAACTATGTGGAGTAAACTTGTTCAAGCAATTAATTAATTTATACAAACAAATGTCCAAATTAGAGTCTAAAACGTGGGCACTAGTAGCCAAAATTATCCAGACTGTTTTCTTCTTTGTAGATTCCCTTATGCTCCACGGCAACTCTTAAGTCGTCGAAAACACAACTAATTTCACGCCACATTTTTAAATTTAAAATACTAAAAAATATCACATATTTTATTTTTTTAAAAGAAATGGATGTGGGAAAATTGACCTAATATAGCTTACTCTCTTATTATTATTTTTATACCTAGTGAGCAGTGATATTTTAAATAATTATAAAACATTATAAAAATATGTAAGTTAATACCATATATATATTAGTGTCCGCGCTAGTACAGGTCCAATATCTGTTATTTCTTTATTTTAATTTAAGCAGAATTTAGAGAGTTAATTAAAATTTTAATATGATTTTTAAATATTTTAAATTATTAATATGGTGACGTAATATGCTTTTTAGAAATATTTTAAGTCATTAATTATCATGATTAATAGCATTTTTAACACTAAAAATAAGACAAACAAATTACAATGGAAGACCATAAAAAATTACGGATATACCCTCAAGCTGCTCAAGCAGGCATATCGAGTTGCTGCCTGCTTGAGCAGTTACAACGGAAGAATCATACAAAATTATGAATATACTCTCAAGCTGCTCAAGCAGGCATGTCGACCAATTGAGCAATTACAACGGAAGAACTATAAAAAAAAATTACATATATATCCTCAAATTGCTCAAGTAGGCATGTCGATCTGCTACCTGCTTGAGCAATTACAACGGAAGAACTATAAAAAAAAATTACATATATATCCTCGAATTGCTCAAGTAGGCATGTCGATCTGCTACCTGCTTGAGCAATTACAACGGAAGAATCATAAAAAATTATAGATATACCCTCAAGCTGCTCAAGTAGGCATGTTGACCAACTGCGCGCAATTACAACGGAAGAACTATAAAAAGAATTACAGACATACCCTCAAATTGCTCAAGTAGGCATGTCGATCTGATGTCTGCTTGAACAACTTTAATTATCATGATTGGCAGCATTTTTAACACTAAAAAAAAGACAAGTAAATTACAACACAAGAACCATAAAAATTACCATTATATCGTCAAATTGCTCATGCAGACATGTCGACCTGTCGCATGCTTTGAACAACTTAACGCCTCTTATTATATATGGTAACATATACACATATCTAGAAGTTCTAATATTGTCCATCCAACTTCAATCGGTGTTGGTAAACGTTTAAGTTGGATTATGGAAAAATAGAATCCAATAATTGTTACCATAAATAGTAACTAGATTTTGGCTTTAATACATATACATACAATTGACCCCCAACACACACATATATAATAGATACAATTCACCCCCTCGCCTCCCCCACACCACACACTCTCTCTCTCTCTCTCACACACACACACATCAGTACTAATACATCGAATTCTATTAGAATTTCGAAGTTAAGTGCGCTTGGATGAGAGTAAACTAGGATGGATAATCCCCCAGGACTTTCTCGTATTGCATCCCTCCTTTTTCCGAGGCCCCACTTGTGAAATTTCACTGGATCATCTTAATTATTTTTATTGTGTCAGTTGAACACATCTAGATACATATAAAATTTATGTCTTATTAATGTCAACAACAACAGCATATTCTGTGGAATTCCACAAGAGAGTTTGGGGAGGGCAGAATATATGTAGACTTTATCACTACCTCACAGAGATAAAGAGATTATTTTCAAAAGACCCTCAACTCACAAATATCATCCCAAAAGCAAAAAATACTAGATATAAAACCAAATAACTAGAGTGAAAGCAAATGACAATTTATAAAAACAATAAAAATAACAAATATAAATGATAGAAAATAACAGCTGGATATATAAAGACACGACTACCTCTATCAATCTATTATATTCAAGGCTATACATAATTCTATCTATACTAGTCGTCTAACTTTTTGTTGTCGATTTATATCTTATTAACGTCACGAGAGAAAATTAAAATGTTTACTTGTGAATTGATACCATATTATCAGAATATCCAAATGTGCAATCCAAAATTGAAGTACTTATAAGTGCTCAACTTATCATAACAAAGGGGGAAAAATATATTGTGTCTTATTTGATCATTTAAATATCAAGGAGAGAGAAAAAGGTGAAAATGACCAAAACTATAGAAGCCTCCATTTTAGTATATGCAAGCGTGGACTTTCTAGTTTCTACTGCGAAAAAGTTTATTCAGATCCTATACATACAACTTTTGGTTTAATTCAAGAGTAAACTTCAATCATCAAATCTCAACAAAACTCCTACTTTTTTCAACAATAACATAAATTAATTTTCTTACATATTTGTGTGGAATTTTTTTTTAAAAAAAAAATCATGGCCGAAAATGAAGGATCATCTTCTTCGACGTCAAGAGGTCAATTACTCCGTCCAACTATTACTTTACCGCCGAGAAATTCTATGGAGAGTTTATTTTCAGGCGGGTCAAGCGGTATTAGCCCGGGTCCGATGACCCTTGTATCCAGTTTCTTCTCCGATAACGATCCGGATTCTGAGTGTCGTTCATTTTCACAGCTTCTCGCCGGTGCAGTGACACCTCCGGCGGGGTTTCCTGGTGCTAGACCGGGTTTCCCGCCACTTACGCCTCCAGGTACGGCGGCGATATCTCAGTTGCCGACGCCGGCGTTTGCTGTACCGCCTGGATTGAGCCCAACTAGTTTGTTCGATGGGTTCTTCTCACCTGGCCAGGTAACTTAGTTAAAGTTCGCAACTTTATTTTTCGATTTATGGATTATAGATTCAAACCTTTAGGTTTTTTAGCATGAACACAATATACCTTTTTAATTATTGGATTCATATTTTTCAAAATTTTAGTGTTTTGGCAGAAATATTTGAGGTGTGCACGTTGGCCCGAACACGGTATCATTGAAGGGTTAGATTGGTTTTGAGGTCTTTACTTGCCAAGATTGAATAATACAACAACATATTCGGAATATTCCATAAGTGAGGTTATGAAAGAGCAGGATGTATGCGGACCCTTAATAGTACCTTTTTGGGTAGAGAGTGTTTCTGATAGACGGGCTTCAAGGAAAGGAAAGTGAAATATGTTGAGTTGTCAAGATGGAATAGAATCCAATAATTGTTACCATAAATAGTAACTAGATTTTGGCTTTAATTGCTGAATCTTTATGTAAATACTAATTAAGTTATTTTAGCATTAATGGTTGATTTTAATAGTCTGTTAGCATAGTGAAAGTCATGACGGACGGATGGTAATTTCCCAGAAGAATCTACTGTAAGTGGCAATGATTTTTAAGTGGCATACTGGATCTGGGAAAAGGAATTGTTTCCTAAAAGCCTTGAACTTTACTGTCAAAAGTGCATTTCCTTTGTATGTGGAGTGTGCCTTTTGTTGTTCCTTGACTAAGGTATCTGACTCACATGAGAAAGATTACATTAGACTAATGATCTTCATTTTCAGTTCATTTGATTGAAGAATATCCTCGTGAAGTCTCTTTCTGTTCTTAATTACCACATGCTTTAATTTTCCGAGTTACATGCCCAGCCAACTTCCGCTGGATCTATTCCCAGGAGGTCCTAAAATTGAAAGAACCTTTCCTTCCTCCAACCATTTTGGTGTAGGCAAGAAGGGGAATGACGACAAATTTTCATACACCTCGGCCTAAGTACATCAATGAAGTGTTCTAGAATGAATCTAGGGAGACTAGTCTAATCTTATTCTACTTTAGAAAATCAGTGTTGCTGCCAGCTATGGATCCAAAGTAGGTAAACAAAAATGAACTCTTCTCCTTGCGATCGAATCAGGTCATTTTATGTTTTAAAGATAGGGATTGACCCACACATGGTGGATTAACAAGCCACTTCCACTTGTCTATATCTGCCCTTCCCAAGGGATAAGTTAAAAGTGTTGATATGTAGAGATCCTTCTTCATCCCCTCTAGTACTGCTTGTCAAACAGAAAAAAGTCGAGGACTTTAATTTAAATTATGGTGCTTCTTTAAGGAAGCAAACAAAGAGAAGTGTCAGGAAGTCTGTATTAACCTTCTATGATTCATTAAGTTGTCTATTTGAACCAGCTCAAGATGGCTGGAGCAATGTACATAGAAACAGATGTATGAAAGTAGACCAGATCCATCCTATTTTCCCTCTCAACTAGTTGTTCCACAAGATTCACGTAAAAGAACCATGTTCATATTAACCTGAGAAGTAGTTGGAAGAAAGGAATTCATGGCCTCACATGGACTGATAAAGAGAAAAGAAGACAACAAAAACTACTCGATATAATGTCTTGCAGATGTGTTATTATTTGTTTATGTTTGGTTGTTAGGGAAAGTACAGGCATTTGGTTTTTAAATGCAAATGCATGAATAGGGTGGATTTTTCTGTGGGTCCTTGCCATCTGAATCAATTTTGAATGAACAATATCTCTATCTTGCGTTATTATTATTATTACATCTCGCGAATAATGTCATTACCTTCCCCATCTAGTAAGAGGAGATATGGAGAGAGGGAACATCTTTGTCGTGGGCCTTCTGTTATATTTCTTTTTGAAAAAAAAAAAAAACAATCTCAATGTCGTATTCTTCTAGAGGAAAACCTCGGTCATGAAATAAAAGAAAAGGCAGACAGTATACTTACGGTCTTTAAACATGCAGGTTTTGTTTGTAGTAACATAACTGAGTTTCCGTAATTAACACAGCTCTGCAATTAGAGATCTCTCTGTGATGGTAAATGTTCTTTATTTGGCATTGTGCTGTTAATTTGATGGAATAAAGTTATACGGGAAGAAATTTTCTATTTCCAATAGTTAAGAAGAAAGGAGGAGATTTTGACATTCAAGACCATTCTTGTTGTTTCAGATTGGAAGTTTATGTCCATGCCAAAGATAATTTCGGTTGCTTCGGCCTTTTCCAGTCCTGTCTAATGAGAATTGCATTTGGGATGCCAGCATTCTAGTCTTCATTTATTTCTATTACTTGTTGCATAGTTGAATGGATTGGCAATCCTTTTAAAGTATGCCATTATCAAGAACTTGATGTCTGTGTCAAGGTTTAGAAGTGTTTTAACGGAACTCCCTCTGTAATCTACTAGAGAGAATTGTCTCTCAAAGGAGAACTTTGTCATGCTAATTAACAATTACTGAAGCTTTCCATTTTGCTTCTTCTCGTAGTAATAGTGGCAATATGATTGAAGTATAGGTGTGATGGTTGATACCTTATGAAACAACCCTTTGGAGGTTTGAGATGACATGTGATGTTGTGACTGAATCTTCAAGGATTCTTTGAGACTTGATTACGGTTCTAATTGGGAAGAAATTGTTTTTCTAGATAGATTAACATGAACAGTAGTTTTCCTCTCCGCTATCAGTGACACTGCACTTGCAACTAAGCTATGAGCAAAACGCTCTGTTAATTAGATTCTGCTACATGTGAAATGATATTTTTTTTAGTTTAATTTGAATTTGTTACAGTTAATTATGTGTCTTCATTTGACAGGGTCCTTTTGGAATGTCACATCAGCAAGTGCTTACTCAATTTACAGCTCAGGCATCCCAGGCTCAGTCTCAAATGCAAATTCAGCCCAACTATTCATCTTCTGCAACGGCAGTTGCACCATCAATGTCACAGTTCCAGTCCTTAACATCAAATGCAGCAGCAAACAAACAGATACCTCCCACATTGGATCCTAACATCGCGAAAGAGTCATCAGATGTTTCCCTATCTGATCAGAGGTCAGAACCTGCTTGCTTTGCTGTTGACAAACCTGCTGATGATGGCTACAACTGGCGAAAGTATGGGCAGAAGCAGGTCAAGGGAAGTGAATATCCTCGTAGTTATTACAAGTGTACACATCCAAATTGTCCAGTCAAGAAGAAGGTCGAGCGCTCCCTAGATGGCCAGGTGACTGAGATTATTTATAAGGGCCAACACAACCATCAGCCACCTCAAGCTAGTAAGCGCTCAAAAGAAAGTGGAAATCCAAATGGAAGCTATAATCCCTATGAGCTCAGCTCAGAGGGTCTGACAGGAAATTTCAACAAATCCAAGGAGGGTGAACCTTCCTACTCATTAAGAATGAAGGATCAAGAATCCAGCCAAGCAAATGACCAGACCTCCGGCTCAAGTGACAGTGAGGAAGTGGGTAATGCAGAGACTAGAGTGGATGGAAGTTACATTGATGAACGGGAATCCAAGCGGAGGTACTTCCCTTCACTTTTAACACTATTTTTACTGGATGATTTTGCTTCCATGTCTGTTTTTACTAAATTGTTCTCTAACATATCTGTACTTTGCAGGGCTGTAGAAGTACAAAGCTCAGAGGCAGCTTGTTCTCACCGGACTGTTGCAGAACCTAGGATCATTGTTCAAACAACCAGTGAAGTTGATCTATTGGATGATGGTTATAGGTGGCGAAAGTATGGCCAGAAGGTTGTTAAAGGAAACCCTTATCCAAGGTAAAATGTTCGCCTTATTTTGCTTACTTATTGTCAATGAACAACTATGTGATATGGAATCACCTATCCATTGGTGTGTTCAGCTTGTTTAAAGCAGGGAATTTGACGAATTCCATGATAACAACAAATCAAAATTAATCGCTCGATGTCTGCTTGTCTCAACTCTTCAATTCCTAATTTACAACATGATCTTGACATATCATTTGTTCAATTTTGTCGATTTGATACTTAGTTAATTCTTTTATCTTTATGTTTCCACTGATATCTAATCGATAACAAACCTAAATGGCTTTTTAAGGTCCAATTCCATCATTTTGTTGATAAAGTGAACCTTGTTTCATTGTAGAGCCTTCGTGTTTCCATTCGCCTTCCTATTTATGTTGCTATATTTTTACAATAACCTTGCTAATTTTTGAGTTCCATTGCCTTTAACCACCAGTGTCATATATCTTGGCCTCTGGGACCTCCTTTTTGCAGCATTCATTTAGAACTCTATGTTTTTAATGAAGTGCTGCAGAATCACTTTGTCTCTGTATGCTAGTACCGAACTAGCTGATCAATGTCCATATAACTTAACAAGTGCATAGCCAGCTGCCTTGTTATTTTGCTTGCCATGATTTTTACACGCCTTATTATTTTCCGCAGAAGCTATTACAAATGTACCAGCCAGGGATGTAACGTAAGAAAGCATGTTGAAAGGGCTGCAAGTGACCCTAAAGCAGTCATAACAACATATGAAGGTAAACATAATCATGATGTGCCTGCAGCAAGGAATAGTAGCCACAATACAGCCAATAATGCTGTGTCACAATTGAGGCCAAACTTCCCTGTAGTTGATAAACCAGCTGCAATGCGAAGAGCGGACTTCCAGAGCAATGAACAACAACCTATAGCGCTTCTACGATTCAAAGAAGAACAAATTACATGATCTGTCAAAGCTTTATTCCAGCAGGGTAATCAACAGGCAGCCAGTAGAGGGCTGTAACTTATTATACTGGATGGTTCTATTTCTCGGGTTTGCAATGTTAATGATGGTCTCTCGGTCTCTCCCAACAATCTTGAAACGAAAATGGTACAGAATTTGCATTGACATGAAATAATAGGTCATGAAAAAGTGGTTTGAATATAACATCTGTTTGTAAATGTTCTCAAAAAGGGCCTAGAGTTGTTAGCTATGGTATTTCTATATGCATTCTTTCTGTAAATGCTTCTATATTCCAACATGTTTTGGCCTTTCATCTGAATTCTGAATGATGATGCATTAAGTTTTTGGACAATCTTCTTTTTGTTATGAATTTATGATTCTTAATATTTTATTTAGAAAGGAGTGGAAGTCGTGAATTAGAGTAGCAGGCTAATAGGCTAGTAAGGTTAGGTTGATGTCTGACCTTGGGGTATAGTAGGATTAGTCGTGTCTTTATATCATGTGTTGTCGTTGTCATTACCTATCTTATATATGTTAATTTTACTATATTTACATATTATCATGTGTTTTTCGTTATTAGTCGTTCTTTTTTTTTCCTTTTCCCCTTTTCTCATATCTAGTTTATTTTACTTATGAATTTTTAAGACGAGGGTTCCTAGGAAACAACTTCTCTACCTCGGTAAGATAGTGGTAAGATTTGTGTATATTTTACCCTCTCCGGACCTACTCATGGGATTCCATTGGGTATGTTATTGTTGTTGTAGTATTTTATTTAGTATGGTTGAATTTGCTTCGAGTTGTAAAAGGGCAAGTTCATTGCACTAAAGCTTCAACTATATGCAGGGTCCGATTTTCATCTAGATTTCAACTGTCTGTTTCAAAGGTCATCTAATTGTTTGACTAGCCTAGCCGAAAACTAAAGTCTATTTGAATGGATCGATAACTTATCACTTATAAAATTTTATGACAAGTGATTATTTTTCAAAGATATAATCGAAAAGTGATCAATAAACGCTATTTCTACGTGAGATAACCAAGAGGGGACTTTCCTTTTAAGTTGATGTGACCTTATTATACCTTGGAGAAGATTCAACTTTTACTTTTTGTCATATTTCATTGAAAGAGTTCTAAACTTTTTTGACATTTTGTCACTCTTGATACAAATTAAAATTGATGTAATTGTTACATTTCAAAACTCAAAGTCTCTTTTTTTTGTTGCAAAAATATTTACAACTATTGGCCTAACTCTCAAAATATTTCAATTATTATCATATTATAAGTTGAGGTATTTGGCCACAATTTACAAAATCAATTTTGTTCAATTGAACACAGCACAAAACTCTCTCGGGTAGCTCCTCTTGCTTCTGTGCCTGCATTATAATCCAAATATATATCAGATCAAGAACAAAATATATATGAATTGTCGCTTTTCTGTGAGTTTCACAACTCAATTGTCAGTTGTTCTCTTTTCCTACCTCAACTGTAATTGTCTCTGTATTAATACACGCCTAGTTGAGTAGATGGTGATAGTTCAGATAGGAAAAAGGAAAAGCTGATAGTTAACCTCATCAGCTTCGAGGTAGGAAAAAGGAACAACTGATAGTTAGGGTGTGGTGATAGTTCAGATAAGGAAAAAACTGATAGTTAACCTCATTAGCTTCGAGGTAGGAAAAGGGAACAACTGATAGTTAGGATGTGGTGATAGTTCAGAAAGGAAAAAACTGATAGTTAAACCTCTCAGCTTCGAGGTAGGAAAAAAGAACAACTGATAGTTAGGGTGTGAAACTCGCGAAAAAGTGATAGTTCAGATATGTTATTGAAACTTATAACTATACCTGAATTGTTAAACCAAGATCAAGAATTCCATGTTTCAACCGTTCTCGAAATGCATCAAATCCTTTCCTGGAAATGTAGCTGAATCGATGAACATCTAAGTCTATTTCGAAATAGTTGTCTCCCTGCACAAAAATCATCCATAAGATTCGAAAAAAAAAGTTTCAAATATGAGAATTTTATCTAAAGTAATGTCCCTTCGTCTCATATTAGTTGTCATGTCTTGATTCTCGAATATCAATTATTCTAAAATGCTGGTCAAAGTACGTATAGTAGTTTTACTCTTGAAAAGTAAAACGTGACAAGTATTTTGGAACGAACGGAGTAATAAAGATCCAACATGCAACTTCTTTACCTAATGCTCACTTTTATTTCTTAAACAAACTACTGTCAACTGATATTTCACTATTTAGTACATCTATGTTCTTCAAAAAAAACCATTGGGTACATGTCAGATCCTCCAAAAGTAGTGCATTCTTTTAGGATCTGACACAGATGCAACAACGTTTTCATAGAGCCTAAGCACTCTTGAAAGCTTAGAAACAATCAAGAAGCATTAAAAACTCAAAGATATTCAAGAAATGATTTGGAAACAATCAGCTATCAGAACTAACAAAAACGTTACCTCGTAGAAAGCATGTTGAGGACGCGAAAGCACTGGTTTTTCATTGTACGCATGTAAAAGCTTTTTCTCCGCAGAATTTAGATGAAGATCTTCAGGATTAACTACACCAACCATAATTTTGAGTCTTTCTCTGAAAGGAACTATTGATTCCTTTGCAAAACCTTTAACGGTTTCCATTTCATCCGTTATGAATCTCTGCAATATGAAGGAGTAGAAACCAATCAATCCAGATGACAGAAAGTAGGATTCAAGAAACGAAAAATAGGAAGAACAGAGGTTTATTACCTTTATACTGTCTTGAAATTGTGGAGAAACCTCTTTTTCGAAATTTTCTGATACTTTGAAATATAGTACAAGGCTCATTCCCTCTCCGTCATTGTCCCCAAGGAACATCGAAGTAGGATAACTAGGCAGCTGCAATAACAAAATCCGTAATGTTTACAAATCATTTCCCACACACGAAAACAAAAACAACAACTACCCTGAGTCCTCACTATCTATATCGCTCAATTTACTCATAAAATCTACAATGGAGCTTTAGTTCATGCACTTAATATGTCTCGTGCTGTCAAGAAAACGTCAAAAATGCCACTTATTTATAAGGACCTGTATATTTACGATGAGCAGTGATGGAACTTTGTCATGTGGCTCTACAAAGGGAAGCTCAAGATGTCGCGCAATGTGAGATATCTTCCGCAGACAAACAAATAAATCAACACCAATAGGTACATAAGGGCAACAATTTGTAGCAGGAAATTTCCTTTTATCCCTGCATTCGAGAAATATAAGTCTTATAAGCTTTGAAATACTTGCAAATAAACAACGTAACCAAAGTAATATACCTGAAATAATTCACTCCACGAAGCTTAAATACGGAAGGTGAAACTGGACTCCAACATCCTTGAGTCGATTCCACATCACTCGAACAAGGAATGAGAAATCCTGCTCTCGGATGATACAATAATCTCCTTGACGGACCTGGATTTTATATTAAGTCCTTTCAGATTTTTGAGAGTATACAAATACTAAATATACAGATGAATATTAAACATTAGCATTTGCAGTGACACTTATAAAACTCAGTCGTCGTGTCTCCATCATTCAGTATCTTACCAACAGCAAGTGTTACAACTGATAACTTCCTTCGATGAGATGTCAAACGTGGATCCTCTGCAACGTTGTTTCGCTTGGTAAGACCTCCATCTACCTGAATCAAGCATCGAGAATCAACGGGTCATTGGCTTAGAAGCCTAACAAAACATTTCATTTTGACCCTCCACGATTATAGGATCACTTACACATGATATATCATTGTTATTGATGTTATCATATAACCGGGAGTTGCTTTCAACTTGACTTTGATGATCCAATGTACTTCCAGCAGCAACGACGAGTGAAGGACAAATTTCTGAAGCAAAATGACAAAGAAAAATTCAAAAATAGCTTCTTTTGGTTAACCACAGATGGAATTTGGATTAGGATTTATCGATTACCTCCAAGAACACTAGTGAAATCTTCGTCTGAATCAGAATCGAAGACGCTGCAAGAATCAAACCATGCTTCCTCTTGGCTTAATCCTGTAAAATCATAAACCCCTCGGAAATCAAACACTTGTAACGAAATTAAAAGGCCTACTAACTTCAAGGCCTATTACAAGTATCCATACCGGTTACATCAACTTGATAGTTTTGGAAATGATGAAATGCTGGACTTGACGCCGTGCTCTCGTAGTCTATAGTGACAAACTCACAAACATCAATATCTCTTGCATACTCCTCCGCACCAGTAAGTTGTTCTATCGGTGCAACAGAGACAGAAGATGGTGCCTTCCTTCGAAACCTACGAGTCTTTGGAATGTACTTGGTTTTTAACTTAATCTTCTTAGACGGATTCGACACACATCCACCCATATCTCAAGACTAATAAGTTCAAAAACTCCAAGAAAATAATCCCCTCCTCCTTTTTGCATATATCAACCAAAACTGCAAGATTATAGCATTCAAAATCATCAATAAAGACACTTTAGATATCACTAAAACAAACATGATTTCTCTTGTACTTCAAACAAAAGATGCAAAGTACCAATGTTCATTATCACATCACATGAAAAAATGAATAAATCAACTTCTCAAAGCATTCCCAAAAAGAACAAAAGACTTAAATGACCATATTTGGAGGAGAGTGACAAATAACCAATACACATATAAGGCCATATTTAGATGTCGATTGTTAGACAAACAATAACATACCCAGTAGAATCTCACAAGTGGGGTCTGGGAAGGGTAAAATGTACGTAGACCTTACCACTACCTCATAGAGATAGAGAGACTGTTTCGGGAAGACCCTCAACGCAAATATATCTTGATTATTAGACAGAAGGAAAAAAAATAATTTTCTATAACTGTGTCATCAGATCAGCTTGCGCTCACCTCGACTATTTTCACTAGTTACCTACTACCTCCCACCAGCACGGTACCACATAACTTTGTCCCCGAGGCTTGGACAGACGGGGAAGAAATCACCATTTTGAACCAGAAAAAAATATATTTTTTTGGCAATCAAATTTGGTGTAGAGATGATCTTTGAAGGATCAAATCAAGAAAATGAGGAAATATCTCAAGATTGAAACAGTAAAACAAGAAGTCAGCAAATCAAGAACAACACAACCAAAACAGGATTAAAAAAGGGCAAGCTAGTTGCACTACAGCTCCCGCTATACGCAGGGTTCGAGAAGGGCCCGGTCATAATAAAAAGGAAAATAACGATAAACAAAGCGGACTCTTCACTTTCACTGAAGCACCCGTGTCGGATTCTCTGAAAATACACTACTTTTGGTGAATCCGACACGCACCAGCTGACACTTTTGAATAAGCTGAGCAACACAGATAAAATTGAAGAAAAAGTTACAAAAAGTCAGCAAAAACCTCTACAAAACAAAATGTTACTACTATTAAATAGTTTGTTGTAATGACTAAAAAGAGTCTCAATCAGAAACCAGAATGATATTATAAAATAACAACAACGACAAAAGAGATAACCTAAATCATTTAAGAGATTATCACAATCCAATTTGTAAATTCATGGACAAACAAAAATAACATTTTTAAATTCAGAAAAAGAGAGAAATATTTGATAGTATAAAAAAATTAATTGAAATTTTCCATTTCTTGAAATGTCATAGTTTGGAAATAAAGCAATCAACCAGAGCTATAAATAGGTCAACTAGAATTCCTAAAAGTTTTCTACAAATAAGAATAGATTATATATGAAGACATAAACAAGATGGACACTTGCATAATCATAAAAATCAATTTTGTAGAATTTGATAGGAGATTCAAGATTTAAAGAAGTAGATATACGAACTAGTTGAAGAGGGTTCGCATCTACTATATATACATAAAAAAATTTATTTTAACCATGTATAAATAATATAATTTTTTGCTTACGGGAGTTTCTAACAATGGGCTAGCTCCGTCCCCAGTAAGATGTACATTAAAAAATTTTACCTCTATCATTAAGTTATTTTCGATAAACCCTCGGCTAATCAAAACAGGATTGAAAAGAAAAAGATAAACAGCTCATGTTTGATATTTGCATTAAAATAGATTGATCAGAATTCATACCACGTAAGATTTATTTTAAATAAAATGCTATGTACAAAAAAAAATTTATATTTGAAGCTCGAACATAAGTACGAAGGAATCCCATCAATTTCACCATGATTATTATTACAACATAATGTAAAATAAGAGGAACTAAAGATAATTAATTATAATATCCTAAGAAGAAAATAATCAAAGAGAGAAATGAAGGGACTTACTCTTCCAATGTTTACTTGCTAATTCCAAATTAAAGTTTTCATTTTATTCCTATTCTCATTTGTAGTTCATATATAGTTAGCTAACCCCCTACCCCCCCAACCCACCCCCACCCACGCACCCCCAAAAAAGGGTAAAGGGGTCCCACATTACACATAAAATTGGATTACAACTGTTGAAACTCTAATTATTATTTTATTTGTTGTCTCCTTTAAAAAGGATATTAATTATTTTATTGTTAATGTTCTGATCTACTTTTACAATGATTTCTAATTTAACAATTATGTATTCTAACTCATGGCTATCTGTATATCTGGCATGTCAAAGTTATACCACACCATTATTTTATTTTCGAAATTAAATTGAATTAGAATAATTTAATATCTTATAATTATAAATTAGATATTCAAAAATTAGTCGAAATTTAAAAGTTACATTTTTTATATAATAAGATGGAAAAATATAACTTAAAATAATAGTTAAAGTTAATTTAATTTAACCCTCGACAATTTATTTTTAACATTTCAAAAAAAAAAATTAACTTTAAATATTAATTATTTATTTTTCAAATTATTTTCTAAGAGGTAAAACTGTACATGAGTATTATAATAAAATATTTATATTAATTATTATTTTAAGAAATATGCAAAGTTTAGAGTGAACAGATAAAAGTGGACGGGTGAACTATTAGAGGAAGAAAGGAGTGTAATTGAGAAAAATAAAAGTCATAGCTTCATTGACTAATTTTTGATTCGCGTCAGGAAATCTTATATTGGGGGTAAAACGCTTCTTAACAAAGGCGATTTCGTACGTTAGGAGTTTTGAATCTGAAATCTATAGTTAAAAAAAGAAGAAGTAATTATCATTCCAACACAATCCTCGGTGATATGATTGTAACTTTTTGTTAAGTGTAAACAAACACATCATGCATCCTTATATGAAAATGAAACTTGTTCTTCTAATTTGTCAAAATATTCAACCAACTTTTTTGAAAAAAAAAAAAGGAAAGAAATCTCTAAAATCACGATTCCAATTCAAATTCATTTGAACTAACAATGCACAAACCAAGACTATAAAGATAGTAAAAAATAACACAACACAAACTTTTGTCAAAGCCAATTGATCAAAAGTCAACTAATAACAGACTATCTTTTTTAAAAAAATTAATCACAAATTAAAGTTTAATCATTTTTTAAATCATTTTAGATTAATAATACATTCAAGATTTGGTCAAAAATCATGTTAAGGCATCATGGAATCAAAGAAGGGTCGCATAAATAATATACTATTTAATCTATATTAGGAGTTTTAGCATAATTTTAACTCTTATCAAATATATTATACTTTTGTTACCAAAAATAGCAAAGATACTGTTTATCTTTCTCTCTCTCTTTCTTTTAAAAATATTAATTAATTTATTTTAATTAAAAATTTAATTTTAGATTGAATATTATGTAAATAATGTTGTTACTGTTCTTTAAACTAGAAGATTTATTTTATGTGAATACATATATAATGCACTAACGCAATTTTAATAAATTAACCTATAACTAATTTAAATAGTGTTTAAATATTTGAAATTCAAATATAATATTTTTTGACACCACTAATAAAAATAGTAATAAAAACTACAATTGTAATACATTTTGAATTTGATATTTCATATGTATTATAGATATTTTTTAATGCACGTGGAGAATATAATTAATATAAATATTTTTAGACACCATTAATAAAAATAATAGTAAAAACTATAATTGTAATAACTTTTGAATTAATACTTCATATGTATTGTAGACATTTTTTAGTGCACATGGAGAATATAATTAATATAAATATTTTTAGACACCATTAATAAAAATAATAGTAAAAACTATAATTGTAATAACTTTTGAATTAATACTTCATATGTATTGTAGACATTTTTTAGTGCACATGGAGAATATAATTAATATAAATATTTTTGACACCATTAATAAAAATAATAATAAAAACTACAATTGTAATATATTTTGAATTCGATACTTCATATGTATTATTGATATTTTTCAATGCACGTATAGAATATAATTAATATATTTTTAATATAATAATTATTTCAACATCATTAATAAGAGAAAATAACAAAAATAAAATAACTATAATACGTTTTAAATTCAATATATAATACATATTATAAGTATTTTATGTGAATTTTAAACATTTTAGTGTGATTTAGTTAGTTTTATTGTTAGACCCCATACATCCTTAATTGGATCAATTAAGAATCATATGTCCTTAAGTAGCTCAATTAGAAAAAGTTTGGGGGACTAAAGTGGAGTTTCCACAAGTTGTGGTCTTGAAGAACATCAAGTGTACCCCACCTTAAATTTTGTCACATTTCTTTTGGAAATTGTGGAGTTTCCACAAGTTGTGGTCTTGAAGAACATCAAGTGTACCCCACCTTAAATTTTGTCACATTTCTATTGGAAAATGCAGGGGTGGACCAAGATTTTTTTTTTTCCTTGTTTAATACTTAGATAGATATATACATGTCTAGGTAATTCTTCTTCTCTCTATACTTAGAAAAAACAACAACAAAACCAAGAACACCTCCATTAAAGCTCTCGGGGTTACTGTTCATAAGAGACCATAAATCACTTTCTTCCATCCCAACACTATTTTGATGGCATAAATCTTCTATTTTGGGTTTCCTAAGAAGCTTGAAGAGGTTATGGGTGCAAGAAAACCTTTCTCTACTCAAGATTAGAACCCTAACTTAATTAAAGGGTTGAAGTAATAAGGTAAGAACTTATCTTGTTTATTATGTTATTAAGGTTCTATGTAGGTTGTAGAATGTTCAATTTGCGTCAACGTGCTGGTTGTGTTCATTGTTGTCTGAAATTGCTGTATTAAGACCACTCAATGTGATTGTTTGCTGTTGTTAATGGATCTTAGGAGTGAATCTTGTTGACTCCACACTTGTTGTTCAAATTTTGTTGTGTCGGTTTCGAAGCTTTTTCAGTCAAATAATACCTCAAATATCTCATCTTACTATTCATGTTTCAGAAACTATATTTTGACAAAGTTTACAATTTTTGCTGAAAATAGTTTCAAATGGTGAGAGTTCGCTGTAAATATTCGTCTCTAATTTTGTCTCTGTCTGAACTTTTCTTTGATGCTCTGTCAAGTTTGGATCAAGGAACATGCTTGTGTGTTGCTGCCTATTGATTGAGGTGCTGTTATTGTCGCTTTCTTTTACTGTAAGTGGTCAAAGAATTGGACTAGCGTTGCAATGATTTTGTTTCTCAAATAAATGCTATAATATTCAAATTTCAGCTCGTTTTGCTTCCTGTTTTGCCTAGTCCTTTGCAAGTTACGAACCTTAGACCACAAATAGTTATACAAGTTTCCAAATGTTTAGTTTCTAAGAATGCATACGAGTTTATTTTCTGTTTTGCTCTATCTCTCCTGAAGCTGTTTTAATCAACTTGAGAAGTTGTTAGCTCACTTATATGCTGCTGCCATGACTATGTGTTGGTTCTCTCTTAAAAAAAGAAAATAAGATTGTTCGAGTTTGTCTACTTGTTTCTTTTCCTGGAGTTTTATTTTCATTTTAGATAAATTGAGAAGCCAAATTTTCTAGGTTGAAAGTATTCTGTTTTTGGTCACTATACACAGAAGAGTATGGTTTTGATCTGTTTTACTCTTTTTCTTATGAAGTAGTTGTTGGAGTAACTATCATGTTGTTTTAAGTTATGACAAATCTATTTTCTCTATTTTGTTTGGATGTTGTTTCACTTGTTGGAGTAACTATCATGTTGTTTTAAGTTATGACAAATCTATTTTCTCTGTTTTGTTTGGATGTTGTTTCAACCACCATATTCAAGTTATATTAGTTTTGTTTATATTGTTTCTGAGCTGATTTTGAGATTCAAAGGTTTAAAATTAGCCTTAATATTAGCTGATTCAAAGGTTTAAATTAACCTTGTTATGTTCCTTTTCCATATTGCGCTTAAGAATGGTTGTTACTGATCTAATTATTCTTCCTCATCTACCCTTGAATTCCTTGTGATTTTCTCTGGTTTTACCCGTCATAAGCGACTGAAATCTGTTAAATAGTAGGAGATGGTGGCCTGGAAACATAAATGTATCTCACATGTACACTATGTACTGACTTGAATATTGCTCTAATTCTCATGTTTGATTTCTATTAATGTACACTATCAACTGACTTAAATATTGCTCTAATTCTCATGTTTGATTTTCATTAGATATGATTAAGAAACATGAATATGATCCTTATAGAGTGGCTTGACGTTGGAATTAATTTGGCGACGGAAACAAGGTATGTAAAGCATTTTCTCTTTGGCATGACTTAACAAACATGAAAAACGCTTTAAATCTCGAAAAATCTCATTTCTCTACAAACCAAGTCTAACCATACTTTATGTCTATTGCTATCCACTCTTAAGATCAACTAGCTATGCTCTTAATCTCTTGCGTCTTAAAAGTCCATGAGTGGTAATAGTATGATAAGAAATTGATAAGTGGGGAGAGTTTAGTAATAGTATGATACGAAATTGATAAGTGGGGAGAGTTTATGTTCTAGTGACTCCAAAGAAGAAAATGTACTAATGCTTATAACTTAACTTTTGTTAGAAGGCCCAATTTGCCTAGGGAAAATTCTAGTTTGGAAACAAATGGTATGTTGGCCCCAAGAATGAGTATTGTTCTTGCAATTTGGACTC
>DF362414.1:3893-29136 GCA_000787875.1 Solanum virginianum | reverse complement strand
TATATTATTAGAAAATGTATTATATTTATTGAAATAATCATAATAAATTTATAATAACGTATAATATTAAAGATGATGAGTTGAATGGGGAAGGAGAAAGAGAGAAAAGGAAATTAAAAAAAAAAAAGACACGTCCAGCCAAAAAATAAAGAGAAAAGAGAAGAAAGAGAAAGCGAAAGAGAAGAAGAGAAAGAAAGGGAAAAACTTTCTTGTGCTTTATTAATAAAATATGTTATAGACTGTAATTAAAAAAAATACCCTAAAAAGGATAATATTTGATATATAATATATTATTTATGTAAATATTCTAATTATAAATGCAAAATGTATCGAAGTACTATATTGATTGCATATTTTTAAAATATAATGTTACAATTAGTGGTGAGGGTGTTCATGGTTTGATTTGGATTGGCTATTGATTAAAATCAAATCAATTTATATGATTTTTTTAGAATTTCTAAAACCAAGTCAAACCAGCCCAACAGTCAGTTTGGTTATCGCCAGTTTAATTTGATTTGGGTTGGTTCAGATTTTTTATTTTTCTCGATTTGAAAGTATTAAGCTTGTTGAGGGCATATGATTATTGATAGATACAGACATCTAGTATATGAACAATTCCAAAGAAGCTATTGTGGATTCAATTAAACAACTAAGTGATACTAGAGTTATTGGAACTACCAAAGGAAGGAGGTATGAGGAAAGAAATGCCAGAGGAAGGAGGCATGAGGAAAAAGCTACCAGAGAAAGGAGGTATGAAGAAAAAGCTACCAGAGGAAGGAGGTATGAGGAAAAAACTATCAGAGAAAGAAGGTATAAGAAAAATATATACTAAAATACTAACAAGAAAATTTTCTAACATAAACGGCAAAGTTCAAGACTTAAATTAGTTATTAAAATTTATAAAATATTTGTATTTTATTTATAAATAATTATAAAATTGACATATATATAATCTCTCAGTGGCTATTTTTGAAATTTTTAAAAGTAAAATAAAAATCAAATCAATAGTATTAGTGTTCAAAGTTTAAAATTAAACCAGATCAAATATCAATCTATTTAATTGATAGATTTAGATTACAAGTCCAATTTAATTTTTTTAACCACTAGTTTCTCACCACACACGCACGTTGCGTGTGTACCCTTCATCTAATAGTGTAAAAACACCACATAAAGATTGTATATCTTCTTGCATACTTCTCTAATAATTCAAAGTACTTAAGAATATATTTGACACAATGAAAGAATCAATAATATATCCAATTATATATCTATGAATAAAGAATTACTAAAAAGTAATAATTTATTTCTCAAAATAGTCAATCTTCTAATTGCTCAATTATGTTCATGGATATACCATAGAGGAAGTATTATACAAGCAAATCATAGTTAGAGAAGACTGTTAACATGCTTCTTTGCAATTCAACTTTTGTCACTGGACATTGTATATGGATACAAGAAATCAAATACCCAAAGGAATATCATCATTGAAGTGCAATTATATGTCATGAAACAGCCTGAATATTATTTAAAAAAAATTTGCAAATCGAATATAGGGAAAAACTAAATTTGGAAAATATAAAAACTCTAACAAATACATGTACAACCATAGTTATCCTTGCTCAACACACATGCAGTTTTTTTTTGCCTCATAAATATTTCTAGGCTGAATCTAACCCCATTGAATCAACTGTTGTAAAAAAGTTTTTTCCCCTGTGCTTCTTTCCTTTAATGAGATAATTCATTAATATGACTATCACTACAATTTTTTTTAATATTAATTGCACTATCACTCATTACACCTAAAAAAAATACAAAGTTAGAACACAATTTTTCGAGTTCTTATCAACCCCTTCTCCCATATCTACTCAAAATTCAATAGTCTTCCCCATCTACTTTAACTATAGAATAAAAATGATAACATTGGGTAGGAGTCTATGAAACAAAAAAATGAATTTATATAAATAAAAATAAAGGAATACAAAAAGAGTTATGGTATATAAATAATTTTACTTTCACAAATAAAAATAAAACAAAAAAAGATTGGTAAGAATTTGATTTCTCACCTTCTAATCCGCATCCCCTAGCTCATTTTAAACAAAAAAAAAAAAACTAAAATGAAAATGAGAATAGAGCGCGTTAAGATTTCTTATCCTCGATCCTGTCACGACCCAGCCCATGGGCCGTGACTAAAGCCCGATTGGGGCACCCAAACACAAACACCAATTCAGATTATAACAGATTTAGTATTTTTACAGAACTTTTGACAGAGTTTCCTTTGTTTTACTCACTATCCCAAATAACCCTACAACAAAAAAATTTCAGCAGAATATTATACAAATACATGCGGGCCGACAAGGTCACCGCGGCGGGTTTTGGTAGAACTTTTGGAAGACAACAAAAAAATTTCAGCAGAATATTATACAAATACATGCGGGCCGACAAGGTCACCGCGGCGGGTAAAACTGCTTAACATATACGTCATACAACCTGGGCGCAACTCACATACACAGGCGTCCACAGACCTCTAAACAAACAAACAGACTCATAGGACGGGACAGGGCCCCATCGTACCCTCGAATAAGCATATATGCAAAATAATTAAACAAGAGTATATACCAAATGTTCGCTCCGAAGGAAAGGGAGCACTTTAGACCACAGATGGGAAATCCTAAAATGGTGGGTCACCAACCTGTACGTCGGTACCTGCGGGCATGAAACGTAGTCCCTGAAGCAAAAGGGGTCAGTACGGAATACGTACCGAATATGTAAAGCGAAAAGTATAAAATATAATCAGAGTAGTAATCAAAACATAGGTATAATAGTTAAATGCATATTCAAGACATTAAAGTGTTTACTTAGAAAAATGCCTAAATCATGCCTAACGGACAGAACCGATGGCGACCTCTAAAACATATGCCGTCCACCGCATATCGCCAGAAAGTTCAAATCTCCAAAATCTCCGTCACATAACATAAACATAGGATAAGTGAGCCAGGAAGACCACTGCACTCACGTGAGCCAGGGAAGACCACTGCACTCACAAGCCATAATGTCAACATATCAAAAGCCCAGCGTCTTATAACCCCAGTCTAAGCAAAGCTGACCTATGGGTAAGCCGACCTGCCGTATACAGCCTAACACCAGAATATATATATAACAAAATACACACGACAACAACTGGCCCGGGAATCGGTGAACGATATTATAAGAGGCACGAGTAGAGTAGTGAGGAATTATATGCATAAAATCAGTATCATAAGTCCAAAAGTTTAGTAAAATATCCATATGCGAAGTCAAAATAATATCTATTCTAATTTCCTTCAAAATTACCAAGATTTCATAAAAGGGTATTGTGGGTCCCACGGCCGATGGATATCCGAACTAGCCCAACTTAGGAGGAACATACTTGCCCTATACCATACAAACTACTATGAAATGTTTCAAAATGGTTTTGAAGGCAATTCGGGCTTTCTATCAAAAGTTACGCGCGTTTATACTTTTAAAACTATTAGAAAATATATCCTTTCAAACTTGTCAAATTTTACATATTCTTACAATTTATGAGCTTCAAAGACACAAGAATTAGGGATATGGCTAATTTTCATAAGAATGCCAAAGAATCAGTGATCGACATTTTCTGCTTACAATTTATGAGCTTCAAAGACACAAGAATTAGGGATATGGCTAATTTTCATAAGAATGCCAAAGAACGAACCTAAGACATATTGAAACCCCAATTGATACAACCTGGGCGCAACCCACATACACAGGCATCCACAGATCTTAAGTTCGGATTTCAAGACTAGCGTTCTTTTGAGGTTCATAATGTAACCTATGTTTAACTAAATGATGCCAAAGGAAAAGAGGTGCTTTACATACCTCAATCACTTCTTCAAACTAATCCAAACGCAACCCGATCCAACCTATGCTCCTGGGTGTCCAATGTCTACAAACAATTCACAATAACACCAAACGATTAGCTAAAGGCTTTTTGGGCCTTAAATTCCAAGTTTACCCCCACTTTTGTAAAAATTTCGGCAGCACTTCCCCTAAAAGATAGGCTACCCCGAGACTCAACTCGGCTCAATCAACAACAACAACAACAGTCCCATAACAACAACAACAACCAACTTAAACAATGTTACAATAATAATAATACAATATCAACATGTACTACCATTCCAAGGATTTCGGCCACACCCTATATATACACATAGATAATTTTCAATACTTCCTTCACCCTACAAAGATCATATTCATGCTAATTAAACAAAAACTCATGGTTCCAACACAATATAATACTATAATCATGCATATATCAAATTCGCCCCCAACCTTAAACATACACAACTCACTTTTACATACTATCTTTCATGATTTCCTTTCATTTCTACATACTACAACATATATACAATCTTAATAGTACATAAAATAAGATAACTTCTTACCTTAACACTTCAACCCTTCAACTTGGCTAGGGTTCCAAAAGTGAACAACCAAATGTTTTCTTTCTTCAATCACTACTCCATGTTGCTTAGAAGACTCGAAATAGGAGGTTTATACCATTAAATTAGCTTTGAAATGAAGAAAAGGAGATTTTGGTTTTCTTAGTCTCCAACCCGAGAGCCTCTTCTTGTGTGCTCTTGATGTCTTTTTTTTTCTAAGTATGGAATTTGGTTTAGAGAAAGAAGAGATAATCTTGTAAGATGTATATAATTATAAGTGTTCCAAGACTTGCCAAGTGTGGTCCACACCAAACTTGGCCCAACCAAAGAATAACACAAGTCAAGTGGGACACCCTCACTTTTCTTCAAGACTCCAACTTTTAAAAAATTATACTTTGATCCCCAAACCTTTCCTAATTGATCCAATTAAGGACATACGGGGATCCAATTAAGGACATCCGGGTCCTAACATCCTCCCCTCCTTTAGAACATTCATCCTCGAATGTTATACTAGCCTTAATAGATACGTAAGCAACTTAGGAGGATTTTTCCTTTTAAGTACCACAACAAAATATTCAATGTTCAAACTTCACTCACTAAGCTATAAGGTTGCAGCAAAATAGTAAGTTACCTGTAGATACCAAAAACAAATGAGGATATTTTTGCTTCATCTGATCTTCGGTTTCCCAGGTCATCTTCTCACGATTATTGTTTCGCCACAGCACTTTAACCGAAGATACATCTTTGTTTCGCAATTTTCTGACTTGACGGTCCAGTATAGCTACAAGTTATTCTTCAAAAGACAGCTCCTCAGTAACCTGAATATCGTCCACGGGAAAAATTCTGGAAGGATCACCAACACATTTAAGCAGCATTGAAATATGAAATACCAGGTGTACTCCTTCCAAATCGGCTGGCAGCTCTAACTCTTTCATGGGTGATACTTTCAGGAATACCCAGTCTCTAACCTGAAACTCTAAATGGCGACGGTGGTTATCTGCATAAGACTTCTATCGACTCTGAGCTGCTAATGACCGCTCTTGAATGAGTTTCACTTTATCTACCGCCTGTTGGATCACGTCCGGTCCAATCAACTCAGTCTCGCCCACATCGAGCCAACTGATCAGTGATCGACATTTTCTGCCATATAACGCCTCATATGGTGCCATTTGAATGCTGGAGTGGTAGCTATTATTATACGCAAACTCAATCAATGGTAAATGATCATCCCAACTACCTCTAAAATCGATCACATATGCCCGTAACATATCTTCCAGTGTCTGGATAGTACGCTCGGCTTGGCATAATAAGCTGATGCATATCCAAAGTATCAAAATGCTTACCCCCCCAATATACCAGATGCGTAACTAAAATATAAAAATGCTTAAACCGGTGCCTATCCAACCATCCAAAATACTCACTTTCCAAGATAACAGATGCATATCCAAAATATCAGAATACTCACTTTCCAGAATGTACAGAGTATGAACTGAGGGATAACTGAAACAAAAGTACAAAAATCAAGTGCATATCAGAAAAATACCAAAATGTCTACTTTCCAGAATACAAATCACTTATCCTAGTCTGCAATCATGCCTACAAATCTACGGCGCCATAGCACAGCACAACATCAAAAGTTGTCACATATCACATATCAAACATAGGATAAGTGAGTCAGGCACTATGTGTCACCGTCCTTGAACTCACACATCACATACCACATTCAAAAATAGCATAAGTGAGCCAGGCGCTACGTATCGTCGTCCCTGTACTCACCCCAAACATAGCATATCACACAAGTAAGCCAGGCGCTACGTATCGTCGTCCCTGTACCCATATGAGCCAGCCAAGCACTACATATTGTCATCCCCGTACCCACCCAAACACAATATAACGCGCAAGTGAGCCAGGCGCTATGTATCGCCATCCCTGCACTTACCCCACCGATGAGCCAGGTGTTATGCATCGCCGTCCCTGTACCCATCGGTCACATATCACAACACAGAAAGTGAGTAAGGTTTTACGTGTCGCCATCCCTGTACCCACCCTCCAGCATAATACAACATCCCAAATTAGGAGGAACATACTTATCCTAGATCATGCCAACTACTACAAGGCTTTTCAATACAGTTTTCAAGGCAACCCGGGCTTCCTATCAAAAGTTACGGACCTTTATTGTTTTCAAACCATTAAAGCATAAGTTCTTCCCAAAATTTCTCAAATGTTGCATATTCTTACAAGTTTGTACATTCCAAGGACATAGGAGTCTAGATTTATGCCAAGTATCATCAAGATGCCGAAGAACTAATATAGATCACACATTAGCCCGGAATGCAAGAATAGATTCTTTTGAGGTTCATAACATAATCTATGTTTAACTAAATTATGCCAAAAGAAAGACGATGCTTTACATACCTCAAATACTTCTCCAAACTACTGCAAATGCAAACCCGATCCAACTTATGCTTCAAGGTGTCCAACGTCTACAATTAAGTCACAACAATACCAAACCATTAGCTAAAGGCTTCTTAGGCGCTTCATTCTAAATTTGCCTCCAATTCTATAAAAATTTTGACAGCACTTCCTCTTAAAAGTATGTTGCCCCGAGAATCAACTCGGCTCAAATTAGCCAACAACAATAACAATACCAACCCAACAACATCAACGATCATTTCCAACGCCATTGATCAACTCGGCTCAAATTAGTCAACAACAATAACAACAGCAACCCAACAAGATCAACGATCATTTCCAACGCCATTATAGCAACAATAACACTAAGTATCATCATGTAATCATATTTACAAAAATTGGATAGCATACTTACTTACACACTTGACGATGTCTAAGCATTTCTTCATCTTCCAATGGTCATTTTAGACCAAATAAACATCACATTCATACTCCCAACACATTATAATATTAAGCTACATACATGGACCCAATTCGGCCCCCCAACATTTCTACATATACCCATAGATAATTTCCAACACTTCCTTCACCCTACAAGGATCATATTCATACTACTTGAACATAAATTCATGGTTCCAATACATTATAACATTATATACATGCATCCACTAATTCGACCCCCAACCCTAGCTTAACCAATTCACTTATAACATGCTATATTTCATGATTTTCCTTCCAATTAACATACTACAATATACATACACCCTTAACAACACATAAAACTACATTAAATCTCACCTTACCACTTCAACGCCTCAATTGAGCCAAGGGTGCCAAAGTTGAAGAAAGAGATGTTTTCTTGCCCAAATAACACCTCCACGCTACTTAGGGGACTCAATATAGTGGATTAACACCAACAATTAATTTGTAAAATGAAAGAAAGGTAATTTTAATTTTTCGTTCCCCTAACCCGAGAGCTTCTCCCTTGTGTTCTTATTCTTGAAGTTTTTTTTTGTTCTAAGTATGGAATAGTTAGGGAATGGAAGATATCTTGTGTATATATAAATTTATCTACAAACATATATTGCCAAGTGTATCACACTTGGACCAATCGAAATCCAACACAAGCCAAGTAGGCCCCACTTAGTCCAATTAGAAGTTGACATACATCCAAGTGGATTCCACCTTATCTTCAAGAATCCAAGTTCCAAAAATTCCACTTTGGCCCCAAACTTTTCAATAATGCCATGTTGGTCCCAAGATTTCTAAAAATATCACTTTGGTCCTGAGTTTTCCAATAATGTCACTTTGATCTCAAATCTTCGTAATTGTTCCAATGCACGACATGCGGGTTCTGCCTAAAATGACTGCAAGAATTTTGCCGTAAACTGGGCGCCTCTATCTAAATTGATAGATACGGGAACACCATAAAGGCGCACAATCTCCCTGATATACAATCTGGCATAATCCTCAGCCGAGTAGGTAGTCCGGACTGGAAGAAAATGAGCTGATTTTGTTAGCCGTTCAACAATAACCCAAATGGTGTCATACCTCCGTGGAGTACTAGGTAAACCTGTAATAAATTCCATATTAATAATCACCCACTTCCACGTCGATATCTCCATTTCCTGCAACAACCCGCCAGGCTTCTGATGTTCAATCTTCACCTACTAATAGTTCGGGCACTGAGCAATGAACTCTGCTATATCTCTTTTTATGTCGTACTACCAATATAAGTATCTGAGATCATGGTACATTTTAGTCGACCCAGGGTGAATAGAATAGCGAGCATAATGTGCTTCGCCCATAATCTATCGCTGCAACCCTGCAACATTTGGTACACATAACCTACCTCTGAATAACAAAGTTCCTTCAGGGGAGAATTCAAATGGGGTCTGCCCCTTTTTCAGGGCTATGTCTCTGTACTGAGCTAAGATAGGATCTTCGTATTGACATCGCTTAATCTCTTCTATGATGGAAGATACAGCCGTACCTCGAACAGAAACCCCTATATCTCCAAAATCTGTCAGACGAACTCCCAGACTAGCTAACTGGTGAATATCACAAACTATCTCCTTCTTTTCTGGAGGCGTGTCAGCCAAACTACCCATAGACTTGCGGCTAAGTGTGTCTACTACAACATTAGCTTTCACGGGATAGTAGAGAATATCAATATCATAATCTTTTAGCAATTCTAACCACTTCCGCTGCTGCAAGTTCAGCTCCTTCTATTTAAATATATAGTGGAGACTCTTATGATCAGTATAAATATCAACATGAATACCATATAAATAATGTCTCCATATTCTCAAGGCATGGATCACTGCAGCTAATTCTAGATCATGGGTAGGATAATTCTTCTCATGCTTCTTGAGCTGTTGGGAAGTATAGGCTATCACCTTGTCGTGTTGCATTAACACACACCCCAAACCAACACGAGAGGCATCACAATAAATCACGTACCCGTCTGGACCTTCAGGAAGAGTCAACATTGGCGCTGTAGTCAATTTCTCCTTCAATAGCTAGAAGCTGCGGTCACAAGCATCGAACCATTGGAATCTCACCCCCTTCTGGGTTAGCCTCGTCAGAGGCGCTGCAATAGAAGCAAATTTCTCTACAAATCTCTGGTAATAACCAGCTAACCCAGAAAGCTGCATACCTCGGTCGGCGTCATAGGCCTAAGACAATTCTTTATGGCCTCAATCTTCTGAGAGTCTACTCGGACGCCGTCAGCTCCAATAATATGGCCCAAGAATGCATAATCATAACAAGCCAGAGCATTATGGGATGAAATGAATGCCGTGAGATGCAAATGATGTTATGCAATGTCTCCAATAATATGGCCCAAGAATGCCACCAAAGACAGCCAAAACTCACATTTGGAGAATTTAGCGTATAATTTTTGGTGTCGTAGAGTGCCAAGTATCGTCGTCAGATGTTCTGCGTGGTCCTCTTCTGACTGAGAATGATAACCCGATCGCAGGTCTATCTTCGAGAAACATCTAGCTCCCTGCAACTGGTTAAATAGATCGTCAATCCTAGGGAGGGGGTATTTATTCTTTATAGTTACCTTGTTCAACTGCCGGTAGTCAATACACATCCGCAGTGACACGTCCTTCTTTCGCACAAATAATACCGGGGCTCTCCAGGGTGAGGTGCTAGGCCGAATAAAGCCTTTCTCTAATAGATCCCTCAACTACTCCTTCAATTTCTTCAATTCGGCTGGCGCCATTCTGTACGGAGGGATAGAGATAGGCTGTATGCCGGGCAATAAATCTATAACAAACTCCACATCCCGCTCGGGAGGGAGACCCGGAAGTTCATCTAGAAATACATCTGGAAACTCATTAACCACTGAAACTGATTGGAAAGTCAGTGTTTCCGCATTCAAGTCATGCACCCGAACTAGGTGATAAAGACAACCCTTTCTAATCATTCTTCTGGCCTTGAGGTATGAAATAAACCTACCCCTCGGCGATGCAACATTGCCTGACCATTCAAGAACTAGTTCTCCCGGAAACTGAAATTGGACTTTCTTCTTTTGGCAATCAACCTTAGCGTAGCAAGAGGCTAGCCAATCCATGCCCATAATCACGTCAAAATCAGTCATATCCAGCTCTATTAAGTCAGCCTTAGAACAGCGGTCACAAACAAATACCGAACAATTTCTATAAATTTGGCTAATGATAATAGATTCTCCTACCGGTATCGCAACCTCAAAAGGTTCTATTGGTTCAGACTCTATATCAATTGTACAAGCAACCAACGGATAAATATACGACAATGTGGAACCAGGATCAATTAACATATACATGTCTCGGGAGCAAACTAACAATATTACCTTTAATCACGTTTGGTGACGCCTCTTGATCTTGTCGGCTGGCCAGTGCATAGGTGCGGTTCAAAGGACTGCTAGAACACGGGACTCCACCGCGATCCCTGCCACGACCTACTATCACTGGAGTACCTCGCCCCGCAGGGCGCATAGCTGCTGATGCTGAAGAGGAACCTCCAGCTGCGCCGGTGGACTGAGCTGACCCCTCTACACCGACTCTATCTGGACAGTCCCGCATCTGGTGGCCCTGATGGCAACACACAAAGCAGGCACCCGTGGCACGAAAGCACTCCCCAGGGTGTCGTTTCCCGCAATGAGAACACAAGGGTCTGAATGGTCTCGACTGGCTGCTGGGACTCGGCCTGACCCTAACTAACTGGCACCTTCTGGCCTCCTACTGGTAATATGTGGGGGTGTACTCCGCACTATTCGAGGAGGATATCTACCCTGCTGCTGCTGGGGTTGTCTACCTCGATAATCCCCTACCGATCCAGACGACCTGGCCCTCTTAGGCTGACCTCTATCATCTGCTCTATCAGTCTGACGTCCTCTGCGACGGTCCTCCATGCCCTAGGCATGGGCCTGAATACGAGCAATGTCCATGCCGGGTTGGGCGGCCATCACTAAGCAGCTATCAATATAGTACGAGTCCAACCCCACTATGTATCGATGCATCTGGTAGGTCATATTAGCAACATGTGCGGACGCATATCTGGCTAACGAATCAAATTCCAAGCTATATTCCCGAACCAACCTGCCCCGCTGTCTTAGCATTAAAAAGTTGTCCTCCCTAGCTCACCTCACTTATGGGGGTAGAAAATGGGCCAAAAACGCCTCGGTGAATTCACCCCAAATAGCTGGAGGGGCACCCTCGCCTCTAGATAGCATCCAAGACTCGTACCAGTTAGCCGCCATATCATGCAGTCGGTATGATGCCAACTCCACTGATTCTGTCTCAGACGCGCCAATCAACCGCAAAGTTCGCTGCATCTAGCGTATGAACTCATGGGGGTCCTCTGTGGGTTCCAAAGACCTTTGGTGGCCCGTACGTCAAAAAATTGTGAGCCCGTGAGCTGTCATGACGAACTGACTGGTCACTGCCTGCCCCCTGTCTGTGGGCCTGGCCTGCCACCAGCTGAGTCAGCAACTGAACCGCCTCTCATAACTCCCCGATCTCTGCACCCTGCTGAGAGGCTGGAGGTTCTGGCACTCGAACCTCAAGAGCTGGTAGGGTAGCTGAACCGACTGTCGGGGGTGCAATGTTCGGCCCGCACTGAGCACGAGCCCTGGTAGTTCCCCAGCCCCGACGGATCTTGCCTACCGCTGCAGGCCTACCCCTCCGGGTAGCTGGTGTCTTTCTCGGAGGCATATCTAAAACCAAGATAACTTTGTCAGAAAAGGGGTCATCCTACTAACACCGCTCTAACGTACGATCTAAGATCAAAAAAAGAGAATAACATTCTAAATGTCCTGTAGCCTCTTGTTTATAGATGTGGTGCACGACACACCGATAAATAAGACTCTACTAGACACGGTCTGTGGATACTTCGAGGACGAACTGCTCTGATACCACTTCACGACCCAGCTCATGGGTAGTGATTGATCCTTGGCCGCTTCCGATCCCCTCATAGTTATTGTCGTCTCTACGCAACTTTTTCCTTCATATCATTGATCATTGCTTATTGCTCCATCATACTCACTTCTTCATCATATTAGAATATATATAGCTTCGAAGATTACTATTTTTCATCCATTTAGTGCCAAAATATTAAAGGTCTTGTCAATGAAAGGTTTTTAGAAACTGAAAGCTTAATTAT
Organism: Solanum virginianum; assembly: GCA_000787875.1. NCBI lineage: Eukaryota > Viridiplantae > Streptophyta > Magnoliopsida > Solanales > Solanaceae > Solanum > Solanum virginianum. Next base: position 16,627 of record DF362414.1, on the reverse strand, counting down.
TGCATAGTAAAGATAGTGGTAATTGGTCACCATAAGCATTAATTAAATCATTAAAAAGCATTAGTGGGGTTGTCATAACCTACGTTAGTGTGCTTGTTAACAAAGAATTAACATTTTAATTAAAATGATATAATTTAATGTTAAATAGTTAAATGTTTTATAACATTTTAATTTGTAGTAAAGGTAAAATTGTGTGTGTATATATATATATATATATATATATATATATATATATATATATATATATATCATGAACACTCCTAGTAGTGATGATGGCTAGCAATTGTGTTGATGAGAATGGAATAAGCTAATTGTGGTGTTATTAGTAGTAGCAATAGTGATGGTGGTAGTTAGCAACGACGAGTGATAGTTGTAGTGGATGATAATGATAGCTAATTGTGGTGGTGAATTTCAATGGTTAATTGACAATATGTAGTGATGATTATCGATAGTGATTAGTGACTATTGTGGTAATGATGATTGATGGTGATAATTTTAAATGATAACGATTAATTATAGTGATTGATAGTGAAACTGATTGTGGTGGTGAGCAACAACCAAAATAGCTATAATGGAGGATATCAACAGTAAGTGAATAGATATATTTGAATAGACATTCTAATAATATTACGACCTTATTACATATTAATCTTTCATATTTATATCACTCATTAACTGATTGTTCTACAAAAAATAAAAGTCCTTAATAATGAAGATTAACATGGTTAAGATTAAAATTTAAAAATAAACAGACTTAATACTTGACATGTTAACTTATACGTGCCCATCAAGAGTCAAGGGACCAGGTCCTTGACTAGAAACAACGAAGAACAAAGATAATGCAGTAACAGAGCACGGACAAGGAACACAAGGTATTTTATGTGAAAACCCCTTTTACTCAGGGGAGGAATAAAATCACGACTTATCTTATAGGGTTTCACTTCAAACTCCACTAATCAACGAGCCAAGATTTGATCACAAAGTCTTGCAGTCCTAGGAATTAAAGTCTTGCAATCCTAGGAATTAAACTCCTAATCTCCTCCCTTTGCAACACTAATATTAAAAGACACTAAGCAATAACTATATTGCTGACTACACCAACTCTAGCTGATATAGACTTGAACAATACAATTTGAGCTAACTCTACGCATACCCTTGAAGAACTTATTTGTAAGACAAGAAAGATTTATATTCCTTTATAACTTCATGAACAAATCTAATGTATGCTAATCAAAACACAACTCATTAACGGCAGCTTGCTTTTAGGTCCTTTGCTGCTTGCTTTTGAGTATTTTCTTCCCAGACGAGACTTGCCGTTTTGCAAGAATGCGTATCTGTGTGACAAGATCAATATATTGAAGTATGAAATAAAAAACCGAGTGCACTACTGTTGGCTCAAAACTCGACTGTCCTCTATTGTGTCCACCAACCACAAGTGGTGTCAGCTTTACCGTTGTTCCCCCTTCCATCCTTGACACAATATACACTCGGGATCAAGTCCTACAGTTTATTAAATCATCAAAACTCAATGTAACATGACATCTGAATAATCAGAATTAAGACTTTTCATTAAGTGCAAACAACTGAGGTGATATGAGTCTCCTTAGTCCTTTCAATGAAACTTAAACTGGGTAAATGTACTGCGTCAATTTACACGAAAAATAACGTTTTTTTCTCACTGATAATCGCTGGCATTCATCAAAGTCCACTTGAAAAGACACTATAATGGTGGTCAAGTTTAATTCATGAATATTAAAACCTCATTTATTGTCTTCTTGAAGGTACAAAAGAACTAAAAAAAAATGAGAAAAGTTGTACAAAAAAATGTAGTTCCCTAAAGAAAAATATAATTTTTCAGATGACACTGCTTCCTAAATAAGTATCAAAAAAAAAAAAAATGAAGGCAACATAATGCCCTCTGTCCGCCAAGTCTTTCTACATTATACTTTCTTGTTGGCCTGCTCTAAGTTTTTCCAGTTCTTCTTCGGCATCTTTCAACTGTTCTTTCAGTGTGGCTATTCTCATTTCCAGCTCTTCCACTGAACCACGAAGAAGCGAAGGTTGATATGGTGTCAGAAAGTTCTGTGAAAATGTTTTCAGCGCTTCAGCACCACAAACCTATCAGAGAGCAGCACATCGCTTATCAGACTGGCAAAATTGTGGTTCTTGAATAGTTCAGAAAATTTAAGATCATGTTCTTCCCTTGAATAAAGCAGTCATTTTATGTTTGGAGTTTAGGGGGACGAACATCCAGGATATATGGAAAAGCATCTCCAAACCTCTTGTGGTAGCAAAGGCAGCTTGGTAATATTGAAGTCGTCATATAACACGTAGAATTGGTCCAAGTACTTTTGTTGCATCCGCATCCTAGCCTTCAGCAGCTTGGATTCAACAACTAAAAACAGACATATGACGTAAGTTCCAAGAGTTAGTTTTCTCTCACACAGAAAACAAGCTTAGGAGGAAAAGGTGATACAGACAAGACAAAACACAATTGCAAAGAAACTATAAGGAATTAATATTATGTACAGGAAACATACAAGACTCGTACCTTCTTCATCGAAAAGCACTTGGTTAATTATGATGTTATGTGTATCAATCTCAAATTTAGTGAGTTCCTGAACAAGCCTTTCAGTCTCATATAGAGAGAGGAATTCCGGAATGCAAACACAAACGAATGTCGTCAAGTCCTATTAAAAGAAGCGGAATTAAACATCAGGAGAACTTGAGAAGTATACGAGGTTCAAGTAAACAAAGAAAGAAGGAAGTTTATTCAGCCATTTCAGTAAGCATATCTCAAGGAATTTTCCCCTGCCAAGTTATAGGATCCCAAAAATCAATATACGATGAGAAAACGAAATAATGGATCAACAGGCAACATCAACAGACTCCACCTCCACACTCAAACCATAAGGGTAGAGCACATTGAGTATTTCTTTCTTTTTTTTTTCCTAACCAAAAAGAAACTGCTCAGATAAATAGCTGCTAGAACAACTAATGAATTGTTCAAATTCATTTTCTGTTACTAGTGTGAGTTTGACTTCCATTGAAAGACACTGCATCTGCCAAGACCCAAACCTTTCGTAAACCCCTTAATAAGATCATGGCCTAGTAAGCTGGAGAAGGCTTATTTGTAGCAATCCAGCCCCCTTCAAAATGGGTGTTCATGACATATTTAGTGGCTAATGAGAAGATCTATACCAAAGAGAGGTCGATCAAATGGGGGCTTGATGTGGAACCTTTGTACCTTAGTGTAAAGGGAATGCTGAAACTCTCAAACACCTATTCTTTCAATTCCCCATTACAGCAGAAGTGTGGAGTCGATTGTTGAAATGGCAATACATTGCTAAACCTGACTGGACTGCAGAATGCACCTGGATGGAGAAGTATCAGCAGACTAATAAACCAAGCTCTATAATCTATCGTATGATGATGGCTGGATGCATCTACCACGTGTGGCTAGAAAGGAATCAAATCATCTTCAAAGGTACGAGGTTACAACGGCTACCATTATGAAACTAGCAGTTCAAGAGGTCGATTTTAGAGCAAGTATGGAACCTAACTAACTAGATTTCTACCTGTACTGAATTACTACCCCAGCTAAAGTTGGCCAGTAGAATAGAAGTGAAGGATAGTATTCAGGGACTGGAGTTATGTCCAGTTGCTTCTTTTATTTTGCTTTGTGCCTACATTTCTCACTTGGTAGTAAAATTTCTTATTTACCAAAAAAAAAATATTTTTGTTGATCAAAATTTAGTACCTAGTGGGAGCCTAGGTAAGTACATATGACTTGTATGCATCAGCTTGAGGGGGAGTGTTAGGATAAAAATAGGAACAAGAATAGAATATAGAATACTACTTGGAAAAGGATCAGCATATAGAATCCTATTTAGAAAAAAAAAAAACTATACTTAAGAGTATGTTTGGTATGAAAGGAAAAAAATTTCTGAAAAATATTTTTTTATTTTCTCATGTTTAGCTGGCTTAAATGCCTGGGTAAGTTGTTGTTTGTTGTTGTTTAGTTGGCTTAAATGTTTTGAAAAATGTTGTTCAAATTAACTTATTTTTCTCAAATTTAAGGAAAATAACTTTCCTCCAATAACTAGCGAAAACATTTTTCAGAACTCTAATCTGATCCCAAATTACAATTTGTTTTCTTAACCCACCTCCATACCTTGACCCTCGCCTCCACCCCTTACAAAAAAATAAATTAAAATTTAAAATTTTTATTTTTAAAAGTTTCAAATTTTTTTACCGCACCACCCATCCAACACCCCCAATCCCCCCTCCCCCCCAAACAAAAAAAAGTTAAAATAACTTTTAAAATTTCTTTTTTGAAAAAATCCAAATTCGTTTACCCTAGCACCATAACCATCACCACCACCACAAAAAGAGAAATTAAAATTTCAAAAATTTGTTTCCGAAAAATACTTTAAATTTAAAAAGTTTCAGTTTTTGTTTACCCACCCTACCCTTGACCCAGCCTTATCACCCACACCAATGCCCACACACCAACAACAACATATGCAGTGAAATTCACCCTCACCCTCACCCCCCAAAGAGATTAGATTTATTTTTGAAAAATATTTAAAAATTTTTAGAAATTTAATTGTTTTTAAATTCCATGCCTACCCCGACACCCTACCACACCCTGCCCTTGCACAAAAATACCATCCCCCCTCCCCCCACCCCACCACACACATAAAAAATTAAAATTTCCAAAATTTGGTTTTTTAAAGATTTCAATATTTTTTCCTTATTCCCATCCCCGACCCTTTTTACGCACAACTTAAATCAGCCGAGAATTAGAAGTTTGTTGTCACTTTTCCACCTTAAAAGACATTTTCTGAAAAATACTTTTGGGTCACCAACCAAACACTAGAAAATATTTTACAATTACAAACCAAACATGAGAAAATAAATACGAAACCAACTTGTTTTTCAGGAAAATGTTTTCCTTCATACCAAACACAATCATGGTGCATATAAAAATAGTGTCTCGGTGTAATAATGTAGATACACAATTCAATATACTTTTCTCTTATATTTCTCATACTCCTAATGCGCCTATCAGCAAAAACCAACTATCCTTGAACGACTTATCACCAGAAACAAAGAAGATTTTCTCCTATCATAGTCATCGCTGAAATCAATTAGGTCAAAGTTCCTGTCACCAGAAATAAAGAAGATTTTCTCCTCCATAACCAAACTAATATAAAGAATAATCAGAAAAGAAGCTCGCCAAAGTAAATACCCCTATGAAGTTGTTATTCTTTGTTTGGTTGGTGATTAGGAAAGCTTGCCTAAAACCAATATAAGCTTCAAAGAAGAGGTCTTCAGATTTGTTCGATGTCTCTTGTGTGAAGAGGAGGGTGGAAACAATGACCACTTATTCTTACACTATAGGACAACTATTAATCTGTGGCACATGTTCTTTTGTATTTTGGGAATAACTTGGTTAACACCTAGTTCTACTTTGGCACTGCTGAACAATTGGTGGAGTATTGGGAATAAAGGTGGGCAAGAGGACTGGTGGAAGATCATTCCTTCTTGCATTTGATGGACAGTGTGGAAAGAAAGGAATGGTAGACATTTTGAAGGCACTAGTAGTTCTATCGAGAAAATCAGTTTGGATTCATGCCGGGGCGGTAGACTATTGAAGCAATTCATCTCGTTCGGAGATTAGTGGAGAAATATAGAGAAAGAACTAAGGACCTTCATATGGTGTTCATTGATCTCGAGAAGGCCTATGACAAAGTTCCGAGGGATGTCCTATGGAGGTGCTTAGAGGTGAAAGGTGTCTCGATGGCATATATTAGGATGATAAAGGACATGTACTACGGAGCCAAAAATTGGGTAAGAACGGTGGAAGGAGACTCAGCGTATTTTCTTGTTGAGATGGGACTTTCAAGGATCTGTGTTGAGCTTGATAGATTGGAGGTCTGGAGACACGCTTTAGAGTCCAAAGGGTTCAAACTGCGCAGGACCAAAACAGAGTACTTGGAGTGCAAGTAGTTGGAGGTTCCATGGTGTATGCTATTTGCAGATGACATAGTATTGATTGATGAGACTCGGGCTAAGTTAATGATAGATTGGAAGTCTAGAGACACGCTTTAGAGTCCAAAGGGTTCAAACTGCGCAGGACCAAAACAGAGTACTTGGAGTGCAAGTAGTTGGAGGTTCCATGGTGTATGCTATTTGCAGATGACATAGTATTGATTGATGAGACTCGGGCTAAGTTAATGATAGATTGGAAGTCTAGAGACACGCTTTAGAGTCCAAAGGGTTCAAACTGCACAGGACCAAAATACAGTACTTAGAGTGCAAATTCAGTGTTGCGGGGATGAAGCAGACATTGATGTGGCGATATCGACAATGACGTCATACACCGCAGCATGGACAAAATCGAGACTTGCCTCTGGAGTATTGTGTGATAAGAAGATACCACCTAAACTTAAAGGGAATTTTTACAGGGTGGTGGTTAGACCGTCCTTGCTATATGGGATGGAGTGTTGGCCAATCAAAAACTCACATGTTCAGAAGATGCAGGTCGTGGAGATGAGAATGTTGAGATATATGTGTGGGCATACCAGGAGTGGAAAAATTAGGAATAAGACCATTCGGGAGAAGCTAGAGGTGGCCCCTATGACTGACAAGATAAGAGAAGCGAGACTGCGATGGTTTGGACATGTGTAGAGAAGAAGCACCGATGCTCCTCTTAGGAGGTGCGAGAAGTTGGATTTAGAAGTTACACAGAGGAGTAGAGGTAGACTGAAGAAGTATTGGGGGGAGGTGATTAGACAAGATATGGTGAAACTTGATCTCACCGAGGACATGACATTAGATAGGAAAGAGTGGAGGTCGCGAATTAGAGTAACAGGTTAATAGGTTGGTAGGGCTAGGTTGATGTCTGGCTGTGGGTATAGTAGGGTAGTAGGTTTAGTCGTGCCTTTATATCTTGCGTTGCCATTATCCGTCTTACATATATTAATTTTATCATATCTGCATATCATCATGTGTTTTTAGTTATTAGTCACTCTTTCTGTTTCCTTTTCTTTCCTTACTGTCTTTCATATCTAGTTTATTCTGCTTATAGGTTTTTGAGATGAGGGTTCCCAGGAAACAGCCTCTCTATCTCTATGAGGTAGTGGTAAGGTCTGTGTACATTCTACCATCCCCAGACCCCACTTGTGGGATTCCACTGGGTATGTTGTTGTTGTACTATCTAAGCTTGTTCTTTTGTTGGTGTAAACAGAATATGTGTGGGGAAATAAGGGAGTTAGTATATTGAATTAGCAAATATGTAATTGTATAAGGTTCTTTACAGGGGTTTAAGAACCCTGTTGATGCTTGTAAAGTCTCCAACTTAGCACCTTTTTCTGGGGTGGCTAAGTTTTTATTGAATAGAACTGTTACTTGTCTCATAAAAAAGAAGCTCGCCAGAGCAAAGTGAAAGGCGCAGAGGTTGGAGTTGTGGTCCATTTCCCAAGAGAGCAATTTTTTGTTAAAAGATCAGGCTGTCAATTTATTCCAAATTCCAGTGAACATTTCTGGTAGCAACTGAAAGCTATAAAGTTTTTAGTTCTTGTTCAAGTCAAATAGGACCTCTCGTACCACTGCCAGCCCCATTCACCAAACAGACTGAAAAGAAAGCTACATTGGGTGGTTGGAGTAGGGATGTGCGAGCAGAAGAACAATAACTGCAAAAGAAAACGTACGTGCTCAGTCGTACGGAATTCTAGTGCTAACTGCTAATGACTCATCGACAAGGAGATATTATCGTCACTACTTTCAATAGAACACAAGACATCTAAGTAGTTCAGTTACCACTAAAAGAGAGATTCTACCACAGCTACTTGATTTTGTGGATGCTTCTTATTCAAACTTATTCACAGTTTTCCCAGGTCCAATAAGAAGATTTTTGGTACTTAACAAATTTATCACGCTATGATCCAGCAATAAAAACAAAAGAGCAACTTTTTCATGATAAGGACAACCATTCAAGGGAAAAATCTTACTGGATCCTTGAATTGTCTGTTCACTTGTTCAATTATATCTTTCATGCCTTCAAGTTTGCCTAGGATCGCATCCTCACCAAATTCAGTGTCGACACCAAAGATACGACTCATCTGCAAAAACAGACGTAATGTTTTAGTACATTCAAGCTGGCAGATGAAGATGAAATGATGAATTATCTTTTCTGAAACATTCCAAAGGATCCTTCCATTGTAAAAGTAGCAACCTCCCCACCCCTGTCCTCAAATCATCATATTAGAAGCTAAAAGTGGAAAAGGTAGAAAAAGAAGTTTCTACAGGCAGGGGGGAGGGATTTACCTGACTTATAACGCCGCCAAATTTATTCCTCAAAGTCATCACTTTTTCAAGCCCCTTCTCTAGTGTTGATGGAAATTGTAGTAACCGTAGAGTATGTCCGGTTGGCGCTGTATCAAACACTATGACAGAGTAGTCCATTGTTTGCACCAATCTAGAAAAAACAATACAATTGAATTTATCTGAACTGATAAAGACAACACACCATATATATAAGCAAAAGGCCAGCACATTTGATGGCCTCTAGATAATCTATGAAATAGTAACATCTGAGCACTACGAATTTACCATATGTAAGTGAATGTTGGGAATAGGGCATGCTAAGAGTATCTATAGTGATAAATGTTCTGGAACCACTGAAAATACAAAAAAAATTAGCAATCCTCGTTTGGACCTAGTGCAACTCCAAAGCTCTTGAAATATAAATTACCAACCAAGAACTTAATTTCCTAGAATATTTTACATCTTTATCCACCAGATAAGCAAGTGAAAGACAGTTTTATCCCCAATATTTTCCAGCTGAGACTCTGAACACTAGTTCAATCGCACTAAATCATTCCAAATACCATTAAGAAACAAGACAAGAGATACAGTAACCAAGAAATTTGAATCATCCAATCCAGTAACTCAGGTAAAATATGCTACTTATGCTTTCTCCTCCCCCATATTTTGAATTTCTTCTGGGAATCATAAATGCATTCTGTCTTGTCTGGAATGAGAAAAGGAAACATATAGTGCCAGATCAAAAGAGACTAATAAATGACTTTAATTTTGGCTGTCTAGTGGCAAGTCCGGATGCTGAAATATGGACATGAAGTTGGATTAAAACAGAAAAGAAGAATATGTTGGGAAATGAAAGAAAAATAATAGAGTGAAACTGTCAGGATGTAATGACAGTAATGTAAACGATGCAAGGTTACCCTATATGATGGAAGTGAAAGAGAATTGGTCACAATCAAGAGCAGATCGAAAATATATTAGAATCCCCAGTGAAAAGATCAATATCAATAAAAATATAGCATGTTCAGAATCGGTTCCAGATCCCTTAGGTAGGAAATGCTTAGGGTTGCATAACTCAAACCAAGGGAATTGCAACAGAAGCAATATCCACAAGTTGCATCATTTTATCAGTTACTCACAAGTCCTATTTTACTATTTCATGGTAAACTCACAATACAAGTATAGGTTATTGCACCCTCATCAGAAAGATTCAATAGCCTGTTCGCCACTGCAGTTAGAGATGGTGATCTTTTCTCTTGTGAACCTGGCCATGTACTTCTGACTATTTCTTCTTGACGTTGTTTGTCATATCATGAAATCTAACACCAACATCTCCAATTTTACTAACAATTCCTGTCAACTCATACACTTGCTTTTAATAAAGAATTAACTCATGAATAACATTATTGACATACCAACTTCAATATTTCATTTCAGCATTCCCCACCCAGCAAGTACAAACTAGACAGAATTAAGAGACTTCATATGGGAAGGGAATGCAGAAAAAAAAACATGGACTTGGTTAAAATCATCAAGAAATACCAGCATCAAAAGAAAAGGGTGACTAAAAATCAAGAACTTGGGGTTGCGAAACAAGAGCTTATCATTCAAGTAATGGAGGTTCAACAATGATAGAGAATGTGCAAGGTGATTATCAAGATGAATTTGTTGTATTGTAGATTAATGGTGCACTAATCCAGTCACAGGATCACACTGTATTACTCTCCATTGACATCTATGAGCAGAGTTCAGAATATGGTGAAACTGAAGGAGCTGGTGAAAGAAAAACTAGATAAAAGCAGTATGGTGGATAAAGAATACCCCTTTAAAGAAAATATTTCCAGACTTACATGTTAAGGAGACTACAGTAGCATAGTGCAGAGGTGAAATGGATGGATCATATTTAGAAGAAATCTCCAAGTTCTAAAGTGTAAAGATTAACCCAAATGTTCGGAAAGTTCTGTGAATGATAAGATACTTTTTGCACATAATTTAAAGGGAGTGAAAAAGGAAGCCATAGGCAAGCTCAAAATGTGTTGCGCTTCGGTTTGCTCAATGTGGTTTAGTGTCATTCTCAAGGTTCTAACTTCTAAGGCATACTTTTCCATGCCAATGAGTCTATTCTAAAGAGGCGACACTAAGCAATTAATATTTCACTTTATCATAAACCTTTTTCAATTTCTTTTTTCATATATTTGCCATTACAACAACATACCCAGAATGGAGTATGTGGATTTGCAAGTGAATGTACCTTTGCGAATAGCAATAGGAAGGTCAAGATCGTCTGGAGAATCACTTGGAATAGGATCTGATGATGAAGGAACTGGTGAAGAAGAGGTATCATTAGCATCTCGTCTCCTAGAGTAAACCTGAACAACCGACGAGAACGCAACTTTGCTGTTTAGTTATCTTATAACCTGCTAATAGATACAGGTAAGGATAACAGACAGCAGATTTGGAATAGGTTCTCGAAATCTATTGCTCTCCTAACTGACTTGCTTTGGTTGGCTAGTACATGTGGCATGTATTCCCCAATACAATCTGCAGAAAATGGATTTCATGATCGGTAAAAGATGTTATTTATAACTGTTATTGATAAGACATGGAGAGAATAACTTGTCTATTATTCAAAGAGAACAATGATATAAATACATGGAGAGGACAAGCTAACTAAGGCAACTAAATAAACTAACTATGGTAACTAAATATTCAAATCCCTGACAATCAGCTATATTATCTATCAAATCCCTATACTATCTATGTACATTATTATACAGATTTTGTAACTCTCCCCCTCAAACTGGAGCATAGATATTGATCATGCCCAGCTTGTTACAAAGATAGTCAACTCAAGTTCCATGCAATGCTTTTGTAAATAAATCAGCTAGTTGTTCTCCTGTCTTCATGTAGCCAATGCAAATCAAATTCTCCTGAATCTTCTCACGAATAAAATGACAATCAACCTCAATATGTTTGGTTCTTTCATGATATATCGGATTTGAGGCAATATGTAGAGCAGCTTGATTATCACACCAGAGTTTTGTTGGGTTATGATGCTTCATCCCAATTTCAGATAAAAGATGATGTATCCACATAATCTCACATGTAGACTGTGACATAGCTCTATACTCAAATTCTGCACTGGATCGTGATACAACACCTTGCTTCTTACTCCACTGTGATATTATGTTCCCTCCAACAAAAACACAATAACCTGTAGTAGATCTTCTATCAATTTTGGATTCAGCCCAATCAACATATGCAAAACACTCCACACGAGTATGGCCATGATTTCTATATAATATGCCCAGTCTAGGAGCCCCTTCAAGTAACATAGAATTTGTTCCAAAGCTTCCCAATGTTTAACCGTAGCTACAGACATGAATTGGCTAACAACACTTACCGCAAAAGCAATACCGGGACGAGTCACAATAAGGTAGTTTAACTTCCCAACCAACCTTCTATATCTCTCCGGATCATCAAAAGGATCATCATTATCTTTAATAAGATGTACACTGGGAACCATTGGAGTACTACAAGGTTTAGCTGCTAACTTCTGGTATTTGCCAATAGGTCAAGAATATACTTTCTCTAACATATGAAAATACCCTTCTGCTTCTAGATACTTCTACTCCCAAGAAGTATTTCAGTTGTCCTAAGTCCTTTGTATGAAACTTAGCCTGTAAGAAAGAATTGAGAAAAGAGATTCCTACAAAATCACTCCTTATAGTGACAATGTCATCGACATATACAACAAGGAGAATAGTTTCAGACGCAAATTGTCTATAGAAGACTGAATGATCACATTTGCTCTTCTTCAATTCAAAATCTTGAACTACCTCACTGAATTTTCCAAACCAAGCTCGAGGGCTTTGTTTTAAGCCATACAAGGACTTCTTCAAGCGACAAAGCTTTCCATACTCCCCTGAGCGACGAAACTAGGTGGTTGCTCCATATAAACCTCTTTGTGAAGATCACCATGAAAGAATGCATTTTTAATATCCAACTGATGCAATGGCCAATTCTCAGAAGCAGCTAGAGGACAGAAGTGAGTTTGGCAATCAGAGAGAAGGTGTCTGAACAATCCACCCCATAAGTCTGAGCATATCCTTTGGCGACAAGTCTAGCCTTAAGTCTAGCCACAGAGCCATCTGGATTAACTTTGACTGCGAAGACTCACTTGCTTCCTACTGCTTTCTTTCCACTAGGTAAATCCACCAAATCCCAAGTGTGGTTTTCCTCTGAGGCATGTATTTCATCAAGCATTGCTTCACACCACCCAGAATGATTCAAAGCCTCCTTAACAATTTTGGGTATGAAAGTAGAGTCTAGGGATGCAATCAAAGATCTAGATGCAGGAGATAACTAATCATAGGAAAAAAAATTACCAATGGAGTATATGG
>DF362415.1:45996-58551 GCA_000787875.1 Solanum virginianum | reverse complement strand
ACCAGAGGACCGAGCTCCTGAGATAGGTGGCCAGTCAGATAGCAGAGAGTGGCCCTGAGCCTACATGGGTCACTACACACACAGAGCCTATTGTGAAGTGGCCAGCCTTTTTCTAGGATTCCATACCCTGGGACTTTATGTTCATAATGATTTCATGCTTGCCTTTGGCACTCCAGAGAAGCAAATCTTGATTGAACCTATATTTGCTCAATGGATACAATCCACTCATGGTAAAACTTCATATGGGTTTGATTACTTTTATCATCAACGAGTGGCCCAGCATTCAATGCGGGTCAAAGCATCTAATTGCCAGGTTGGTTAACTGTTGTTAATGAAAATAGTAATTCATTATTCTTAACAATAGGTCCTAGAGACTTTTTGGTTCATCATGCTATTGCCCTTGGTTTACACACAACTACATTGATCTTAATAAAAGGTGCTTTAGATGCACGTAGTTCCAAGTTAATGCCAGATAAAAAGGATTTCGATTATAGTTTTCCGTGTGATGGTCCAAGATGAGGTGAGATGGCGGCACCAAAAATCTAGGTAGTGCAATAGACAGAGTAATAATAGAGCCCTGAAGCTGTGAACTAGAACTCGGCCACGATGTTTGATGCGGGATAATAGAAGTCATAGGAGGGTCCACTGGGACTGAGGAAGGGCCCACATAAATCATGCTTGGCTCAGCTGGAGCCTTGAAAGGGCCAACGACACTATAGATGCTAGTGCATCAATAACAACTAGGGCTAGAGGAGCTCCCTCCAATCTAGCCAATACCCGTGCTAGAGTCCATCATGATACTAGAGACCTCTTCCACCGGCGCCAGAGTCCACCGAAGTGTCATTGGTGCCAGCGATTGTCATGACACTTAAGAGATTTGTATATGGTCTTACAAGACCCCATGGATTCTAACTAGTAGCTTCAGCTTGGTAGATGTATACATTAGTACCAGAGTCTGCTCTATTAAACAACTTATTAGAAATACAAGACAATCAATCAGAAATGTCACAAATTCTCCCGCTCTTCGGGGGTGCCCTCAGCATTGAGGAATATGTACTAGGGTGTATATGCGACTCATTTAGATCATGAGCTGGCACAAAAGCAAGAAAATGACTTTTACAGTATTAATGATCAGTACCAGTGAATGGAATAGGATGGAAGAAGGAACTTTCCCAATAACATCAATTAGTGGATTAAATATTTAGTTGATTAAATATTAAATTCCAATAACATCAATTAGTTGATTAAATATTTAGTTGATTTAATATTAAATTAAAGTATAAAGTAAAGGCTCCGGTGTATAGAGAAGACCTCACCGTTAAGAAGTAACGGTGTCACAATGATATATCCCTTCTGGCACCAGAGTTTGCTAGGTATTATCGGTGCCAAATTCCATCGTGATACTAGAGACCTCTTCCACTGATGCTAGAGTCCACCGAAGTGTCATTGGTGCCGGCGATCATCGTGATACTTAAGAGATTTGTATATGGTCTCACAAAACCCCCATGGATTCTAACTAGTAGCTTCAGCTTAGTAGATGTATACAGTGGTACCAGAGTCTGCTATGATTCTAACTCATGCATCATATTCATACACTACATGTGCACTACCTTATTGATTGTCATTATTATCTAGTTCTATTGTTATATTTGTTTATGTTGTACACTAACCTTTTCCTTGTAGGTTGTAGTATTCTTCTTTATTACAGCTTACCCATTCAGTTGAACCTACTGGTATATTTTGGTATACTTACCCATACTTTGTTTTCTCCCTGCAGATCGAGCATAGGGACCCGTACAAGGTAGTTGATTCACTCTAGTAGTGTTTTTCTCCATCATATCAGATCTTAGCAATGAGACTCAGACTTCGAGTCATCGTGATCTTTGAGATTTCCTTTTGTGTTATTTCCATTTCAATTGTTGTATTAGACATTATTAGACAATGTTGAATTTTCATTTGAGACAGGTGTATTTACTTTTTGGTACTACTTTAGATGTTCTTGTACTCATGACTCCAGGTTTTGGGATTAGAATTAAGTTGTATGGTTGTTTGTACTTGATTTTACTTTCTTTAGTTAGATTAATATCTGGGTCATGACAGAGAAGGTGAAGCTCATAAGGGAGAAGTTGAAGTCAACCCAAGGTCATTAAAACTTATATTCCAATGTTATGAGGACAGACCTTGATTTCCATGTAGGAGATTGGGCATATGTGAAGGTTTCACCCATGAAGGGCATGATGCAATTTGGTAAAAAGGGTAAATTGAGTCCCCGATATGTATGGCCTTATGAGGTGTTTGAATGGATCGATAAGATGGCTTATAGGTTAGATTTACCATCAGAAATGGATACGATTCATATAATTTTTCATACGTCCATGTTGAGGAAGTTTATTAGTGATATAAGATCTATTATGCCTATATCTCCTTCCGATAAGTAAAAAGGCTACGTAACAAAGAAGTTGCATTGCTTAAAGTCCTTTAGAGGAACCAACATGGTGAGAGTGCTACATAGGAAGTAGAATCAGATATGATACGATAATACCCTTATCTATTTCATTTTACTCAAGACTAAGGTAATTGGTCATTCATGCTCAAATGGTCCGAATTCTTTCATTTTTGCATTTTCATGGCATAACATATGCTCATGAAACTGATTTTAAATGATGTTTATGTAAAATGTTTGAATGTTTTATGATTTTGATGTTAAATTTGCATTTTTGCACTCATATTGGCTATTGATATTCATTTTGCTCTATTTAATATAACTCTCATAACATTCGAGGATGAATGTTCCCAAAGGGGAGATATTGTAAGGTCTTGTACCCAAAAAATGTAACTAAGGCTTGAAATGTACATTTTTTGGAAATTTTGACCTGGGGTACCTTTCAAGATACCCTTCACGAACAATAGGTGCACATAACTGCACGTGAAGGGGGTCGTCGAAGGCACCCTTCAAGAATCTTGGGAATGCCATGTGGAGAGCGCACTTCACGAGACCCTTCATGGGTTGTGGTGCACTTCATGCCTTATGGAGTGGTTTGTCGTGGGCATATCACCCTACCGCAGGAAACTATGCACTTCACAAAGCACACCACAAGCCATGGTGCCCTTCAAGGCTCATGGAGTGTGTCTTGAAAATGAGTCGTCTAGTTTTTCAAGAGTGTTTTTGTAAGGGTATTAAGGTCTTTTTCCTCATTCCTAAACTTCTTTTGAATATTTTTAGACTAAAATGACCTCCTAATGCTATCCTAACCTATCTAAATGCTTTCAATCACTCCTCAGACATTGAGGGGTCATTTGGTGCAAAAATGAATAATGCAGGGATTAGTAATGCAGGGATTAGTTATGTAGGGACTAATGTAGGGATTAGTTATGTAGGGACTAATGCAGGGATTAGTTATGTAGGGACTAATGCAGGGATTAGTAATGATGGAATTATTTTTTATCCTGTGTTTGATTTATTGCTTTCCATTTAATTTTGTGCTTGGGTTAAAATTCTATAAAAAGTTTCTTTTCAATTATGCCCTTGAACAATTATGAGATTTTCTATTTTATGTAATTAGATCAAAGTAGATTATTTTTTTGTAACTTCTAACTAGTTCGGAGAATAATAATTTTGCCTTTATGTTTGCTATTTTCTCATTTGAATTATTTGAGAATAAATAATTGTTATTTTAATAAATTGATCACTAATAAAATGTTAAATTTAATAAAGATAGATCATGTATTATTAAAATAGAAAAGATGGTAAACAATTGTAAAATAGACAATCTATATTTACACATAAAAATTTGAAAGCTATAATTTTAATATAATGTTTATATCTTACAAGGCCACTCAACTTTGAGATTATATTTGACATCATTGGACTTTATTTTGTATCAATAAAATCACTCAATTAAATTAATTATTAAAAAAATTGATATGGCAAAATATTTTTTGTCGATTATGTAAATATGAAACCACAAATAAATAAAATTTAAAAATTTGATATAGTAAAGTTATTTAGTTTTATATCATGAAAATATGAACCAGCAAATAAACAAATTTTGTAAAATAATTTATTTAAATAAATTTATTAATACAAAACTACGAATATAAAATATAAAATTAAGAAAATTAAAAAAAAAGTGTAAAAGAATTTGAGGAACATTTTTGTTTTTATATATAATCACATGGTATTAATTCCAAGGGATTAGCTAATACCACCAAATGGGAGGTATTAGTTAATACCATGTATGAGATAATAATTAATACATGAATTAGTTAACACATGGGTCCAATTTCTACCAAACATAGTATTAACTAATACCATTCTCCTAATCCCTGGATTATTTCCCCTAATCCCTCTTACCAAATGGCTCCTTAGACTTAAAATCACTCTTCCAAATCACTATCAAGCTCAAGTGTAGAATTCATTGAAGAACTCTCAAACTCAAGTCAAGTTCATCTTCAATCTTTCAAATCTCATCAAGGTATGTGGGATTTATCTGTCACGACCCAAGCCTAGGACCTAGGTGTGACATGGCAAATGAGGAACCTGGAGGTGCCTCAAACAAGCCTCATAGCATACATAAGCACATCCTTGGTTAAGAAACATCATTCAACTATAATAAACTCGTACTAAGGAGATTGGGGGGCTTAGGACGCACTCTATGGGTAAAAGGATAAGGAATTCCCACAATTCAATCACAATAAGTAAATCTAAGTGAAATGGGACATAGGACACGCTTTATGGGAAGTAGGGACTTTAGGAAATTCACCACTTTGCTAATAACATCATAAGTAACAACATACATAGGATAGGGACTAAGGGGTAGTCTCCATAGACACAACAGCGTTGCATGATTCATGCATGACATATTATCCAATAATACCTCTAGTTATAGATGGAACCAAGCGCTAAGACAAGTCCTGGGCTCACCCTCAAAAGTAAGTAACAAAGTTTTAACATAATAAAGCTAGAATAAAAATGGATATCATCCTCGAACTAGAGGACTCACGATAAGCAATGATCTTCACAAATCGAACTAACCATGAGGAGGTGGATGGGGAAGAGCTCTGATCCTTACATGGTTTAATCATGTAGGAAAAAGTATGTGTTATTCCCTTAAATGTACTAAGTATGTGGGGTGGAATGCAACAAGAAAGTCATAAGTCATAATAGACAAGATGCATAATCATAACAAAAGGCAATCAGCTCAATATGACATGAATGATCAATACCTTAATAAAAACATGCATGGACAGGAAATGCATAATTTCATAACACAGCATATACATATATGGGCGGAGACCTTAACCAATATTAAGACCATGCGAGCTACTATATGGAATCTCAATGTTCTCTCTACAGCGAAAAAAGGAGTAGTCTACAAGTCAAGGTAGACTATACCTCACCTTATGGGAACCTACCCATTTCGAAGATTGCTTAACATGTACCTTGTGGGAGCTTAACCAATTTGGTGAATACTATACATGTAACTTACGGGAACTTACCCATTTGGGTGAATCATGCAACATGAGTTGTATAGATCCATTAGCTAAGCATAGGCCTACAATAGCAATGTAGTTGAGGGACGGCAAAAATCTACCAAGGTTCTCTTGGTGCTAAGTCTAATACCACAGAATACATAATCATAAGAATAATTATAACATGCATAAGCTTGTAAATCATAATATCATGATAAAAGTAGTTCATTAAAACCATAAACCCCTTCTGGTGAGCATTTCCTTTCACAAAAGTGTGTGTCATAAAAAGGGCTTCATAATCTTGCATAATTGTCATAGAATTTCCAGGGATTCATAACATACTTGGTAGCCCTTGTCATTCATAATATTCATGAATTGCATAACATGTAGTAAAACTATAACAACCCAAGTCAAGGTCCTAGTCGTCACACAGCAAATGAGAAGCCCATAGGCACCCCACCCAAGCCATCTTACATATCAAGCATTCATAGGCATAAAACTTATAAATCATGGGGAAGAAAATGGGGTAAGGTCTATGAGACTTCATTTAAAATAAAGGTAACATCTTGTAACATCCACAAGGTCTATAAACATACCAATTAGACCACAAACAAACAGGAATCAATAAATGGTTGATTTTCATAAAATAGAAAATATTTCAAACTTTAATAACATAGAAAGTAAAAGCCTTGAAAAATCCAACATATACATCAAGTCCAAAATACTTAGCAAGTAAGAAAATAGGTGGAGTCCCAAACTAAGAGCTCACCACAATAAAACTAGTCTTGAACGTCGGAAGAACTAGTCACGAGTCGAGGGAGAAGCACCTGTCCCTACATGGTTAAATTATGTAGGCAAATTATGCATTAGTACTTATGAAATGTATTTAGTATGTGAGATGCAATGCAAATATGAAATTATAATACCATTATTCATAAGTAAATACTTACATGCATGGAACGACAAAGGTAACAATAACATGAGTGTAACCATGCACAGGGAATAACGTTCAATATGAGTAAGAATAATGCATAAATAGAACACATGTGATGGAACCAAGACATTGATCATAGCCATTTGTGGGAATAGACCATAATCGGTATGTAAGACCATGTCAGCTACTACATGAAATTCAACATAATCCCCTACGTTGGCACGGGGAGACCACTAGCCAAGTGGAACTCCATCACATACATGCATCATCATATATCATGAATAGCCTATGTGGATCCACTAGCCTAGCCTACAAAGGATCCTATGGTGACACACAGTTAATGGAGCAAAGGGATGCTTCTAGGGTTCCCTTGCCGAAACCCACCACAATGCCTCGGTTGACACCCAATTTTGACCGACCTATAATCCATTTTAGATTGTCATTTGATTAAATAGGTATTTTTAAAACTTTTAAAATAAATGAGTTTATTGCGTATTTTTAAAAACATTCTTGAGTTTTCGAAAAAAAAAACTTATTCATTAATTATTTTGTCAATTTTAAAATTACCTTTATTATTATTATTTATAATATTTATTACTTTAGTTATAATAATAGAAGTAATAATTATTAGTTATTTACTACTCATTATTTTTATTATTAATATATCAATATCGTATTTTAAATGCATTATATATTTTTAATATTTTTTATAATAATAATTTTAATATATTTTAACAATTTTAGCTTATATTACATAATTTTCTTTATATAAAATTATTATTTTGAAAATATTATTGTATATTTACAAAAATGTGTTCATTATGATTAAATGACAATCTATTCAATTTCATCCCGATTTGTTTAATTCTTAGCCCTTTCATTTCTATTATAGTCAAACTTTTACAAATTATTTCAATTCTATTCAAAATCTTTTACAATTCTTTCAATTCTAGTCTAAATTTGGTCGATTATGACTCAATTTTATATTTCATAAACCCAATTCTAGTTGAATGATCCAATTTAAATTCGGATAACC
Source organism: Solanum virginianum (assembly GCA_000787875.1). Classification (NCBI taxonomy): domain Eukaryota; kingdom Viridiplantae; phylum Streptophyta; class Magnoliopsida; order Solanales; family Solanaceae; genus Solanum; species Solanum virginianum. The sequence continues at coordinate 51,109 of DF362415.1, read as the reverse complement.
CATTTGACCCAAATCCAACCCAATTACCTTAAAAATTAATCTTGTCCGTTTATTTGTCTAATTCAATGGCTAAGATTAAAATACCCTATTCCGTACTATTTTTTTTTTTGGAAGCAACACCCAAATCCCTATTTTCATTATTCATTCATCCTTTCCCCTTTTCCACCAGATGTCCATCTCCCCCAAGCCTTTCACCATCTCAAACTAGCAGCACCAAGCGCCCTTTTCTCTGACCAAAAATGGCCCCTTTCGCATCATCCTCAAGCACCCATCGTGACCCTCTGTCCGTCGTGTCATGCCCAAAGTCCTATTAAGGCGGACTACCACCCATTGCTGATAAGGCTCGGGAGAATCAACATGTATTCTTTCACTTTCTACACATATTATAAGGGGTTTTCACATTCAATACGCATTCAAGCAGGTGGACAGTAATAACAAGCCAAAAGGAAATGCATATGACTAGGCCGTTGGAGCCACGATATCTAAAGTATGAGACATGACCACACTTTACTTTACATTGTCTACAAAGCCTATAGATAAGGAAAAGTATCTGATAAGGGTCGGAATCGGCCCCGCCTCAACTTACTATACAATACAAAAATATAAGCTCTAGACACACACACAAAGCCCTGAAGCAACCTAGAGCTCAGTAACAGCAATTGGATATCCTACACTTCTACTGGGGAGATCTACTAGTGCCTGTACCTGTAGCATGAAATGTAGGTCCCCCATAAGGGACATCAGTACGAGATAATGTACTGAATATGTAAGGCAGAAAATATTATATGTGAAGTAAGAACTCAAATAAAATCATGCACTGGTGTAAGGATAAGAGACCACCTTTAGTAATACTGTTGAATCATGTACTTTATGTACTTTTTATTACTTTATCTTTCTTTACTGTATAATCTGTACACAGCATATAACATAAATGACCAGCTGATCAAAGGTAAATCAATATCAGGATCAACCTATACTAGGCTTTCCTTTTACCCTTGGGATACCTCCATATTGGGATCAACCCCTGCTAGGTGATTCTTCCACCCCCTAGGGCTACCACCGATCAATGAGCAACTTAATTATCTTTCAATTACTTTTGGGATGATTCTTTGGTGGTCATAATATTGGAGTTGTAGGACCATAGATATAACATGTGATATGTAAAGAACTATACAAAACAATACCACAATGAAAATAATAGGTTATACAAATAATGAAATGCATAGGAGATGAAACAACTCATGAACTTTATCTAGCAACAAGAACCCATGTATCTTGGTATCCAAGTATGTATGCAGATTTGTAGTGACTATGTATAGGAGCATATGAACATGTAAAAGAGTGAAGACACAGTTATTAGTCATGTCAGAGTTGGTAAGTGCCTTTATGTGCCAAGGAAGGATTTAGGCTTCATGCCAAATAATACAAAATTAAGTAGTCTTACATACCTTGTTGTACGACCTCGCTATTACCTCAAAATAATCTTCCTTTCCTCCAAATATTTATATGTAATATAGTAGGTGATAAAACCATAATTAGTAGCCAAAAGATACATATTGGCAGTCCAATCTTATAACAAAATAACGCGCGGGCAGCAAGTATGCAATTATCAACTCGAGCATATTCTTTCAACCTTTTCGCCTCTAATCGTATTTTGTAATATACATTCTAATATACATATCATGTGCAGTTTGTCTTAGAGTCATAATAGTCTCATAACATCCCACAAATCCCAATACATAACAATTCTACACAACATACAAATAGGCAGCATAACATTACGTCCCTTCGTTACATTTCGACGTCGACAATTCCAAACTTGTTTCAACTTTAACCAAGCTGTTTGCACCATATTTATACATAAAAATAGTCTCAAAATAGTCCAAAAATAGTTCTCATAGTAGGTAAAGGATGTAAAATCATAGGTCTCAATCAATCAGCCCACAATTTCTACTAACAATACATTTAGGATAACACACTAAAACTTGATTGTTTACGTAGAACAAAATAGTGTAGTGACCTTGCTACATTATTACATAACTAAAACTCATTAACAATAGTAACCTTCCTTTATACTTAAGCCAACCAAGAAGAGAAAGCTCTCAAATAAATAAGAAAAGTGCACAACAATCTTTGGAACACATGTTGTCCAAAATTTCAGCACAAGTAATACCAGCCTAGTTCTCTTGTTTTTCATGAAAAATCATACCAACCATACAAGTATTTTTACTTACTTTTACCTTTAAGGTTGAGAGCTTCTTTAAGAACCCTAAAAGTTTCCTTGTGGCTGCTTTGTAAAGCTAAGAAAGTGTAGAGAGAAAACTTTTTGAAAACTAATTTTTTTTGTCTATGTTAAATGACTTGAAGGAACTGTTTTCAACCCTTTTTAAAGGGGACTCTATGCTGACTTACTTAGACATTTTCAGCCTTATTTTCTCAAAGTGGGGATACAGCAGCTTGGCCCTTTCACTTGGGCCTAAATGGGTTTCAATCGGTAGGGCCTTAGTTGCCCATTTTTCCCTTTCTCCTTCACTTATTTTGGGCCTAAATTGTCAAGTGGCTTATGATGTACTTGGGCCCTTTTATTATTCATCTTGGGCTGTAAATATTGTCCATTTATGATGCTAAAATAGGATTAAAGTTACACCATTAACACAGACTTTATTCATTATCAGACTTGGACAGATCAGAGTCGGGCCTTGTCTCCATCTAGCTAGCAAATTTAAATATGGACTTTGTTCATAATCGGACTTGGACAGATTCGGCGTCGGGCCTCGTCTCCGTCTAGCTAGCAAATTTAAGCTAAGCAAGTAAGTGACTCACCTGCTAGCTTCCTAAGTCTTACAAGCACCTCACTTCTTTCACTTTGTTTAAGGTCATGATCTCCTCAATTTGACTTAAAACTTGTATACACTCGACCTTATTATCACGCCCAAAGTCCCATTAAGGCAGACTGGCACAGGTTCGGGAGAACCAACCTGTATCTATGCGCTTTCTATACATATTATAAGGGATTTCTACATTCAACATGCCTTTAAGAAAGTAAACAGTAATAACAAGTCAAAAGGAAATGCATATGACTAGGCCGTTGGGGGCATGTTATCTAAAGTACGAGACATGACCATACTTTAATTTACCTAGTCTACAAAGCCTCTAGATAGGGAAAAGTATCTGAGAAGGGTTGGGACAGGCCTCGCCTTGACTAATTGTACAACACAAAAATATAAGCTCTAGACACGCAAAGCTCTGAAGCAACCTAGAGCTTGGTAACCACAGCTGGATATCCTGTACTCCTATTGGGGAGATTTACTAGCACATGTACCTGCAGCATGAAATGTAGGTCCACCGTAAGGGATGTTAGTATAAGGTATTGTACTGAATATATAAGGCAGGAAATATTGTACATGAAGTAACAACTCAAATAAAATTATGCACTGGTGTAGGATAAGAGACCACCTTTAATTATACTGTGGGATCATGTACTTTATGTTCTTTTTATTACTTTACCTTTACTATGTAATCTGTGCACAGCATGTAATATAATGACCAGCTGATCAGTGGTAAATCTATATCGGGATTGGCCCTGGCTAGGCTTTTCCTTTAACCCCCTGGGCTACCCCCGTGATAGGATCGACCCTGGCTAGGTGATTCTTCCACCCTTAGGATTACCACCCATCAATAAGCAATATACTATATCTTTTAATTACTCTTGAGATTATTCTTTTGAAGTCATAATATTGGAGTTGTAGGACTGTAGATACAACATATGACATGTAAATAATCACAAAAGACAACACCATAATGAAAGGAGTAGGTTACACGAATAATGAAATGCATAGGAGGTAGAATAACACATGAACTTTATTTAGTAGAACGAACTCGTTTATCTTGGTATCCAAGTATGTATGCAGATTTGAAGGTGACTATGTATGGGAACATATAACATATGAAAGAGTTAAGACATAGTTAATAGTTGTGTCGGAGTTGTTAAGTTCCTTTATGTGCCAAGGAAGAATCTAGATTTCATGCCAAGTAATACAAAATCAAGTAGCCTTACATACCTCACTGTACGACCTCGCTATTACCTCGAAATAACCTTCCCTTCCTCCAAATATTTATCTATAATATAGTAGGTGATAAAACTAGCATTAGCAGCTAATAGATACATCTTTGCAGCCCAATCTAATAAAAACAAAATAACATACGAGCAGCAAGCATGTAATTATAAACCCGAGTGTATTCTTTTAACATTTCCGCCCTTAGTCGCACTTTCTAATACACATTCTCAAATACATAACATGTGCAGCCTAATTTAGTGTCATAACAATCTTACAACAGGCCACAAATCACAACACATAATAAATCTATATAATATACAAATGGGCAGCATAACGTTACATCCCTTCGCTACATTTTGACATCGACAATTCCAAACCTGTTCCAACTTTAACCAAACAGTCCCCGCCATATAAACACATAACACTAGTCCTAAAATAGTTCAAAAATAGTCCTCAAAATAGGTGGAGGATGTGAGACCATAGTCCTCAATCAATCAGCCCATAAGTTCCTATTACGAGCACAATTACAATATCACACAAGAACTCACTTTTGCAGACTGTAAAGATACTATAGCAGCCTTTATACTTCATTATAGAACAAACACACATTAATACCAGTAGCTTCCCTTCATAGTTCCAAAGTAAAATGATTTAAGGGGCTGTTTTTTAGCCCTTTTAAAGGGTCACTTTGGCCAACTTTACCTTGAGCTTTTGACCACATATTAGCACATATTAACAAGCTAGTGATGCAGTAGCGTGGCCCTTACACTTGGGCCTAAATGGATCTCAAAATTAATGGGCCTTGGCTGTCCATTTTCCTAACTCCTCTTCACTTAGTTTGGGCCTAATTAGTCAAGTGGGTTGTGATGTACTTAGGACCTTTTATTCTTGATCTTGGGCTATAAGTGTGGTCCATTTATGATTCTAAGACATGGGCTATAGTTACACCCTTAATTCAGACTTTATTCATAATCAGAATTGGACAAATTCGACGTCGGGCCTCGTCTCCGTTTAGCTAGCAAGTTTAAGCTAAGCAAGTAGGTGACTCACCTACT
>DF362415.1:30194-45958 GCA_000787875.1 Solanum virginianum | reverse complement strand
AGAACTTATTTACACTCGACCCTCTTCAGCGTTAGACACACATATTGCCCTCTAATATGAGATTCAAGCACTTTTAAAAATTGGCGCTAATTTCAAAAGTCATATCATGTTTCACGTGCATAGGACTAATACATGTAATGTGTGGGATGTTACACCTATTAAGCGTTAGACCTCCATATCACCCTCTAGTATGAGATTCAAGCACTATTAAAAATTGGCACAAATTTGACCGAGTCATATCATGTGTCATGTGTATAGGACTAGTACACGGATGATGTGGGGTGTTACATGTCACCGCCGCCTCCTTCTCCTCTCCCCTATGTCCTCATCGCTGATGTCACTGTGCAACCACCTCTAAAACCCTTATCTGCCACCTTCTTTTTCATTTACAATTGTCTTGCAATTGGCAAAACTCGATAATGCCATTTTGATCATGCAAGTTTTAGTCAAAATAATTGCAAGTTACGAAGGGTGAGATTAGTGTTCGTAAAAGACGTAGCTCCATAAATCTACCCCGGTATGTTTAATTTAATACCTAAGCCTATCATTTCAAGTGATTGTGAGTTCTGTAATTCTTATGATTTTTTCTATAATTGTCGTTGAATGCTGTGATTTAAAGCTCATCAAATCTGTTTTTGTTTAGCATGACATGGTTTTTCTCTTTTATTTTCTCAAATTAGCTTGATTTTGTCTAACTTGTATTTGTTATTTCCAATGGATAATTTTTTGGTGATAGTATATGTCGTTTTTTAATTTTAATTCTATATAGCCAATCACAGTATAAATTAATCTTATTGGGTTGATATTGCTTGATTCGAGTAAATAAATTGGGATGATTTTGAAATTTAACTGCTTGATTTTTGGGATATCTTTGTATTCTTGGTAAATAGTCAATTGATATGGTTTCATTAATGGTAAATATAGATCATTATGCAGATTCTCTTTACCTACCCTTTTTATGGTAATTTCTTTTCTTGTCTTTCTCACCTCTTTATTGTTGGGTTTATTCACTATATAAATTCAATTTTCATATACTGGGACCTTCATACGAGAGAAGAAAAACTCCTCACACACAATATTTTTTCTGAATAGACAGGCGGAGTACTCTAACGAATATACATTTCTACTCTTAATGTTCTTCTCTTTAATTTCATGTCCTCTGTCTCTCCCGAAAAAAAAGGACAAAGGCAAAAAGGAAAAGAAGACTGATCCTAGATCATTCTCAAGGCTCTTCTATTATTGGTTTGCTATTGAATCTTCGGTTTGCTATTTTCTTAACTGGTTAATATTTTATGTTATCATTATTATTATTATTGACATATACTACTTTATTATTTTCTTGTTATTTAGCAGAAAACTCGAACTTTAAATTCAAAGAATTGAAAAGTCACATGAGGACGGGAATGAATTCGAAGGAAGAGGACTTTTTAAGATTTCCTTTATTATTTATGTTGTATATTTATTTTCAATGTGCAATGTTGTAACTATGCAATATAATGAAAAATCAGGGAACGAGGGGAAGGGATCTATGTGCTACGTATTTTATTTTTATTTTTTATTATTTTTCTTGGTGTGTGTGGAACAAAGTTTTGAATTATATTTAGGTTAAAATTCTTTTTTTTTAAAAAAAAAAGCATATTAACTTTCATAGATATTTATTTATTAGAAATAAAAATGATACAAGAAGAATTTTTTTTTATTGTCTTGTTTGTCACATTTTGATCTCACATTCTAAAATGATGTTTCACTAATTAAATCTAAACTTCCTTAAAAAAAATTGAAAAAAGAAAATATTTCTTGTCAAGTTTTAACCTCATAGATGTGTTATGTGATGAGTTTAACAAGTTAATTTTGTTTCATCACGTTATATAAATTATCTTCATAATTTTAGGCAAACTTCTGGTAAGTCTATTTTAAAGATTTTTCATATCTGCCAATGAATATATTTTAATATGTCATGTTATTTCTAAACTTTACAAATATGATTTTAAATGTTTTCAACACATGGTTAAATGACTAAAGATCTTATAAATATTTTTGGAAGTTATCTTTCACTTAAAAATCATGCCTATAGGACCTTACTATATAGTTTGAATATTTTCAGCAATTATGTCTTAATATGTCTTAATATAAATTTTTAACAAAATCACAATCAAGTTTCCTAAAACTAATCAAGCTTTCTTGTGGCTCATTTGTCAAATTTTTAAATTTTTGCTTGTGTTTTTCTGTATTTTAGAGGCTTAAATGAGACTTTTGTGCTAAATGCTCGTCCCCTTGATTTTGTATGACGCCAGTCTAATAGGAAATTAAAATTTTCTTTTAGTCTAGTACTTACCAGAATAAAATTCTAATGTCTCTTGGACCATAGGAAGGGACGTTAGGCATTTTAGGACTCGTTAGAATTTTCATTTCTTTTAGTGCGCCTTTAAGTTAAATAAATAAATCAACATAGAGAGGTAGGGGTATATAGGACCCTCGGAAAGGATGATCAAAACTCGAGCTTTAAGAAGATGAACCTTGGTTTTGTCCTTAGGCTTAAATAAGCCCTACAAGCTAAAATGACAATTTTATCTTCCGAAATAAAGCCGAGTTAACTGATCCAAGTGGAATTAATATCGCTTAATTTAATTTTCTCTCTTGTTTGCTTTTAATTATTTGGGGTAGTTAGATTTATTTTCTATGACTATTTACTTGTTTACTTTTGTTTCTTAATTGTTTAATTTTTCACTTAGAATTAATTAAAATTTTCAAAATAAGAGACATCTATTTGTTAAACCCCCACATAAATGGGAGATACGGTCGGGATCCACATTTGTGGACCTCAAGGGATGCCTAACACCTTCCTCTCGAGGTAACTTGAACCCTTACCCGTTCTCTGGTGACTCAAATCTTTAGAGTTAGTTTTAGGCTAGAATAGTGTCCTAATGCACCTTAATTCATTAGGTGGCAACTTTTCAAATTTTTCAGTCCCAAAAGAGTCGTTGTCACGATATTGTCCAGGTTTTCATCTTTTCGCGAGAAAAAATAGGGTGCGACAGAATGGCAACTCTGTTGGGAATACTAGATTCTAAACATAACGTATTTCTTTTTATGTGGGTTTAATTGCTTTTCTTATTTGCTTTACCTACCTTATTTGTTTATTATTACTATTATTATTTTCTATCTTTCCTTACTAACTTGTTTCCTTTTTCCTTCCCTTATTCCCTCTAACACCCTTTTCTTATCCCCTCTAACATCCCTTCTAACATCCTCTCCCTTGTCCCCACTAATCTAAATCTTCTCCCTTTATTTACTACTTTAAATTATTTGTTTAAATGTTGCCTTAAATGCTAATTGTTACTTCTTTAATAAACTGTCATGCCGTTCATATATTCCCCCACTTGGGACCCTCTTTTTTTTCTTTTTAAGGTGATGTCATGCCTTTGCATTTCTCCCGCCTCCTTTTCAAATCCAAATTTTAAAGAGTAAGCATTTGCGTGGTGAATGGCGGATAGTCTTACTATCGTTAGACCACGTGCTTCTCACATAGGAACACCCAATCCGTGTCTAACCCACTCTTTAGAAACCTAGGATAGAGTTATCCCTCCCCCTCAAAGTTTAGTTCATGCATCTATAAACCATAGGTAGTTTCGCCCCATGGGGTCAATCTACATAATAGTAGCTACTCTGTTTAAGTCTAGAGGGTCCAATCACCCTCCAAGACGAAATGTTGTATATTATGTGTCTATGTGGTCATGATAGTTTAATCCAGGCCTAAATATTGTTAAAATGGAGTAAGAACTTTCCTCTAACTCTAAACATCACTTTGCAATTTAGGGCTTGGATTAACTATCATGAATCACTTGCTTGTTGTATTAGGCCTACCTCTGGCTCAACGAGGATCTTTGCATTTAGGGCGTCTATTTTTACAAACTAATATGTTGTTTTTGTGTGATTTATCACATCACTAACTTGATTTTTCTTTTCTTATTTTTGTTTTATTTTTCATGTCTTCCTTTTCCCAATGGTTGATCTATTTGTGCACTCTGGCCTACCACACTCGATCAAAAGGACCTCCTCCTACTCCCCCAAGTTTGAGTCATCAAATAAAGGACAAAATGACTGACAACAACGCTATCGAAAGTCTTGAGACTTCTAAAATGGAACTTCAGTCTGATGATCTGACCCTAACATTAGCAAGGAAAATTCAAGAGCTGGAAGATGAAATGGTTAATATGCGCAACCTAACTAGACTATCTATTTCTCTTGGCACCCCTTTTGGGGAAAATATGGATGACCCAATCACTACCACTGAAACCACCTTACCAAATCATCTTCCACCGATTCATCTGATCTCCCAAATCCAATCTAACCCTCCTTATATACCATCTTTTAGTCTTGGGCCTAAGTGTTTTCATACGTGAAAATACCTATACTTAGTCTTATTTCACCCTCATATCACCCAAACTATTCCTCAATATTCACCCAAACACTTAGTCTTATATTTCTATCAAAATTCAAGTCTGAAACCCTTATCCAGATCTCAAGATTATCCTTCAAGCTTCAAGTTTCCATCTTCGATCTTCATCAAATTCATCTCCAAAGCTAAGGTATATGGGTTTCCTTCATGGGATCCTTTCACCTATGATGACCAAGCTTTCTTTTCCTCAAAATTGCATGATTTGAAGTTATACTCATGGGTCTTATCTATTATGAAAATCATTGCACACTATGTTGGAGTTTATGAAATTGTGACTATTTTGCCATGTTTTAGGCTATGAATCTAGGATCTATTGTTAGATTTGATGAAAGGTTGATGTCTATTGCTTAAGGGTGTTATAAAGTATCTATTGAAGGTTTTACATTAAATTTTCTAGCACTATTTCACTCTTGAATTACATGATTTTACACTAGTATTACGCACCCGTTAGGTGTTTGATAAAATATTTGGTTATGATTTCTTGAGAAATTGAAGTTCCAATGCATGCCTAATGAGTTGAATGACTTTATGATGATGATAGGAATGTTTATATGAGTTGTTTCATGAGAAAGTACCTATAGTGTTGCAAGTAGATTGTTGGGTTTTTATGTTTGTTGTATTCTTGGAAATGAGGAGTTTTTTCTTGATGATTGAAGTATAAAGTACCCATTAGGTTTTTTCTATGGAATGCTTAATCCAAAAAGGGATGGGCTCCCGTAAGAAAGGTCACTTAATCCGAAAGAGGATGGGCTCCCATAAGAAAGGTCACTTAATCTGAAAAGGGACGGGCTCTTGTAAGGAAGACCACTTAATCCGAAAAGGGACGGGCTCCCATAAGGAAGAGCACTTAATCCGAAAATAGATGGGCTCCCATAAGGAAGGCCACTTAATCTGAAAGGGGACGGGCTCTTGTAAGGAAGCTGACTTAGTCCAGAAAGGGATGGGCTCCTTTAAGGTAAAGCTACTCTGTTACAACCCAAGCCTAGGGCCTAGACGTGACACAGTGAATAAGGAACCCGAAGGAACCCCAAACAAGCCTCTTAACTTATCATTACACATCATTGGTCACGGAAGCATATAAAATACATAAAGAGTAAGAATAGGGGCAAAGGAACTAAGGGGAAAACTTGCATAACATCATAATCAAGAGACAAAGAGTCAAAGCTCATATCATAGATACATAACATGTCCAACAAACACTTCTAATACTTAGATAAAGCTAGGGCCAAGAAAAAGCAACCGGGCTCACCCTCATAGTCAAGTAGAACATAAAGAAGAGTGTCTTAATATATAATAAGAATAACATAGACTAAGGTCCCCGAAGTAGAGGATCACCAACTAGATTGAGTAGTATCGTACTAGCCATGTGGAGGAGGAGGATGATCAACTTGAACACCGGTTCCTACATGGTGATATCATGTAGGTAAGAGTATGTGTTAGTACATTTGAATGTACTAAGTATGTAGGATGCAATGTAACAAGAGATAGGCATTGTAAGCAAAATGCATAACAATAGGCAATAGGCATAATATAACAACATAGTATGAATGATCAATGCATAAGTAAAACATGCTCAAGTAACTCATGCTCATATAGGATATCATATGTGTTAGAAGAGACCAAGCTAGATTTTCCAAAGTACAAACCCCTTGGTTGGTTAGTGATAGTCTCACCCTATCACCCTGGTGGTGTGGTACAAACCCCTCAAATGGTTGATGATAATTACACCTTATTACCCTGGTAGAAAAGTACAAACCCCTCACACGGTTGATGAGTACAAACCCCCACCTCGGTTATCAAGGTACAAACCCCCCGACAAGGTTACCCGGGCTTTTAGTCCCCCCGGATCGAGCATGATCTAATGCAACACTTTATATAGAATATATCATATGTATATGCTCTTTTCATTATCATATAGTCATTCATATCATATCTCTTGCTTTGGAACTTCAACTCCTTAATAAACTATATCCGAACATTTTATAGACACAACATACATGCAATAATTCCATTCCTATAATGACATCATTTGGACCTTCAATTCTTCAAGAAACCATAACCGGACATTTTATCAAACACTTGGCGGGTGTGAAATGCTAGTATAAAACTGTGCAATTTAGAGATGAAATCATGCCAGAAAATCCATTGTAAAACTATCAACTAACACCTTGCAACACCCTCAAGTAATATACATCAAAACATTTTATCAAATCTTACAATAGATCCAAGATTTATAGCTCAAAACATAGCAAAATAGTCACAACTTTACATAGCTTTAACATAGTTTATAGACATGTTCATACTAGTAAACCCATTAGTAAAATCAACTTTAAATCATGCAAATAGAATAAAAAGAAGATTAGGGCACCATGGGTAGAAGGACCCAATGGCTAAAACTTACATTAGCTTTGAGGAAGCTCTTGATGAAGATTGAAAATGGAAGCTTGAAGCTTGAAGGAGAACCTTAGCTTAGGATGAGAGTTTCGGACTAGAATTTGGGAGCGAAAATATGACTAAGTATTTGAGTGAGTATTGAGGAATGTCTAGGATGATATGAGGGTGAAATAAGGCTAAGTATATGTTAAAACATGGTTGGGAACACATAGGCCCAAGACCTAAAAGTCTTGGACTGAGATAGAAAAACTGGACAAATAAATGTATAGGAGAGTGCCCTTGGCACGTCACGCCAAGGGTGTGGATCGTCTCTAGAAATTGCATTTTTGTGATTTTTTAATTTTACTATGATTGCTCTTAAATCGGGTTTAGACCCTCTACCCATAATTTTGACTGCCTGAACAAGAATATGAAGATTTTTGATATCATGCACGAATTTTGATATATATGAAATTTAAAATTTTGGGCATTCTTAGGCACATTTTCGGGCACTTTTTGGGGTCGTTTCATATTCATAAAGTTCTCTCCAAAAGGGGATGGGCTCCCGTAAGGAAGGTTGCTTCTCTAAAAGGTCTTTATGTCGGTTGAGGTCTCTTTCCACACTTATATATTATGATCTATGTAAGATGAATGATTTGCAAAGCATGATTTACTTAAACGTTGGTCATATATGTCGTATTAATATTATGCTATCTATTGCTTATAGTTATGCATTTCAATTATGATGTCTATATCTTGTTGCATTGCATCTCACATACTTAGTACATTCAAATGTACTAATGCATACTCTATGCTTACATGATGTTACCATGTAGGAACTGGAGCACCGCTTGATTATCCTCCTCTTCCACGTGGCTAGTATGATTGTCTTATAAGCTTGTTGGTGAGTCCTCCATTTTGGGGACGTTGCTTATGATCTCTTTTTATGTATTAAGACTATCTTTCTTTTGGTTATGTATTGATTATGAGGGTGAGCCCGGTTGCTTGTCTTGGCCCCTGCTCTTATCTATGTAGTAGATGTGTTGTTCGACATGTTATGTATCTATGTTATGAGCCTTGACTCTCTTGTTTTTTTGATGTCTATGATATGCAAGTTTATTTTTAGTCCCAATTTTCCTTGTTTATTCTTATCTCATATTGTCCTTTTGATTGCTTTCGCGACTAAGGATGTGTAATGATATGCTATGAGGCTTGTTTGGGGTTCCTTTGGGTTCCCCATTCACCGGTCACGTCTAGGTCCTAGGCTTGGGTCATGACAAAGAAGGCATCAGAACACTAGGTTGTTAAATCCTCAAAGTCCAACACACCGCATTGATTAGAGTCTTATTTATGATTGTGTTGTGCACCACAACTATAAGTAGAAGGCTATGAGACATTTTAGGAAATGTTCCCTTCTTCATGTTCTAAGTTGTGCTATAGAGTTAAAGTAAGTTGCTCCCCCTAACAATTGTTCTTTTCCATACTAGATCATGCCTAACACAATAGGAAGAGAGCTCGCACACCCAAGGAGCAACCGACTAATGGAGAGCTCTGGGATGCTCTCACATTGCTTGCACAAGTTGTGGCTAATCAAGCCAATCAAGGGGCCCAAGCCCCTTATGCTCCTACACCAGCTTCTCAGGTGAGAGACTTTATAAGAATGAATCCCTCAGAATTCTATGAGTCAAAGGTAGATGAGGACCCTCAAGAGTTCATTGATGAGGTCTAAAAGATATTGACTATCATGGGTGTGAGGCCATAAGGAAAGGCGGAGTTGGTGGCCTACCTAAAATGACCCCAAAAAGTGCCTTAAAATGTGCCATGAAAACATAGCCGCCATAATAAGAAGCAGGTGAAGTAGATAGAAGTACTCACTTCACGCCCTGCCTCGAAAGTGCCCGGAATCTTATTTTCCATATATCTAAAAATCCATTTTGAACTTCAAAAATTTGAGTTCATACTCTTATTTAGGGGGTCAAATTCAGTGGGAGATACGTCTAACATGAATTTTAGAGCAACCGTATCAAAATCCAAAAATCGTAAAGAAAGCTATTAGGGAGGGTCAACTTTGAAGGAAAATATCTCTTAGCACATAAAGAATTGAGTGACCCACCACCTTGAGTTAGCTTTCCAACACACTTTATTTCACCTTATTCTGAGTTCTGATGAAGAATTTATGCCCATTTTCATAAAACTCGTTCATGCAAAAATTTCAGTTTCTAGTGAGGAATCCACGCCGCGGAGTGTTATTTAGGTCTTGTTTTTCTGATTTCAATCCAAGACTTATACGTCCTGGGCTCAAGGGTTCCCATACGTGTTTTTATCTATACTTAGCCTTATTTCACCCTCATATCATCCTCAATATTCCCTAATATCCTCTCAAATACTTAGACTCATTTTCACCCCTAAATTCAAGTCTCAAACTCAAGACCAATCTCAAGGATTTCTTCAAGGATCTCACTCAAGCTTCAAATCTCCGTCAAAGTCTTCTTCAAGAACTTCACAAAAGCTAAGGTATGTGATGTTGAACCATTGGGTCCTTCCACCCATGATGCCTAAAATCTCTTTTAACTGATATTGCATGATTGAAAGTTGATTTTACATATGAGTCTTGTATATTGAGAAATTTACTATACATGATTTTACTTTATGAAAGTATGGTTGTTTTAGCATGTTTTGAGCTTCAAATCTTGGATCTAATGTTGGAATTGATGAGGGGTTTTGATGTGAATGTCTTAGGGGGTGTTGCAAGGTGTTGATTAAAGGTTTTACCATTGATTTTTCTGCATGATTTTATCACTAAATTGCATGCTCTTTTACCCCCATTACACACTCGCCAAGTGTTTGATAAAATATCCAGTTATGGTTTCTTGAGGAATTGAATGTTCAAAGCATGAGATATGATATGTATGATGTTTTAATGATGAAATGAGCTTATGGACATGATATATATGTTTGTTTTACATAATGTGTTGTATTAGACCATGTCCGGTCTAGAGGGGGCATAAGTGCCCGAATGACTATGTGAGGGGTGAGTACCTTGCCACTAGGGTGTCCGGGTGTCAACGACAACAACCATGTGAGAGGTGTAGTACCTTGCCACCAGGGTATCCTGGTGTGAATGACATCAACCATGTGAGGGGTGTAGTACCTTGCCACCAGGGTGTCCGAGTGTGAACGACATCAACCATATGAGGGATGTAGTACCTTTCCACCATGGTGTCCGTGTTAGAATCCGTATGTCCTTTATTGGATCAATTAGGAAAAGTTTGGGACCAAAAGTGGAATTTTTAGATAGTTGGAGATCTTGAATTAATTAAGTGGTGCCCACACCAAATTGTGTTAGAATTTAATTTGAACAAGTGTGGTGTGGGCCATGTTCACTTGGTCAAAGACTTTATATATATATATATATATATATATATAAAACCTCCCCTCTTTATTTTTTATTTCACTCAACTCTCAGAAAAAAAAGAGCCAAGTTGAAGAACTCTTCTAAAGAGCTCTCGGCCTAGGAGCAAGAAAGGTGAAATTCATTTTCTTCCATTCCAAGAATTATTTGTTCATACAAACCAACTATTTTAAGGTCCCTAAGTAGTATGGAAGTGTTGTTAGAGCAATTAATCACCTCTTTCCTCACTTTTGGAAACCCTAGCCATTTGTGAAGTTGAAGAGAAAAGGTAAGATTTAATGTTGTTTTATGTGTTGTAAAGGTTGTAAGCATGTTGTAGTATGTTAAAATGAAGGAAAATCATGAATTATAGAATGTTGGTTGTGCGTAGTGTGAAGATGTTGGAGCCGTGTGAGTATATGTATGGTGTGTAGTGTTGTATTGTGTTGGAATAATGAATTGGTGCTTAGTTAGTATAATGTGATCATTATAGGGTGAAGGAATGGTTGGGAATCATGCATGTGTGTATGTAGCATGTTAACCGGATTTATGAATATGGTTAAGTGGTGATAGTTAGAGCTATTGTTGTTATATTATCATTTGAATTGATTATTGATGTTGTTGAGTTGTTGTTGTTGTTGTTGATGGATTGAGCCGAGTTGAATTCTTGGGTGGCCTATTTTAGGGGGAAATGCTGCCCAAAGTTTTGTAGAATTAAGTACGAAGTTGGAATTTAAGGCCCAAAAAGTCTTTAGCTAATTGTTTGGCATTGTTATGAATTGTTTGTAGACTTTCGGCGATCCGAAGCATAAGTTGGAATCGGGCTTGCATTGGAACATTTTGGAGAGCATTAATTCTTTAACTATTTTAAACTTCAAATGTCTATAACTTTTCCAGAAAGGCTCGGATTGCTTTGAAATTCCTCGTAGGAATTTGCATGACCTAGGATAAGTATGTTATCTGTAAGTTTGACCTGTTCGGGTCTCCACTATCTGTGGATCCTGCGACGCCCTTTTTACTCAAATTTGAGAACTTTTAAAAGAAATGTAATAATTTTGCTTCTGATTTCCAATATGATTATTTTGCTTATATTTTGGATTTATGACAAGGATTTTATGCATATGATTACTCACTACTCCGCTCGTGCCTATAATGATATCATTCATCGGTTCTCAGGCTGGTTGATTGTCGTATGCATTATGATATACTCTGGAGTTATACTGTGTTTGGGTGAGTACAGGGATGGCGATACGTAATGCCTGGGTCACTTGTATATTATGTGGTGTTTGGTCATGTACTATGTTTAGGTGAGTAAGGGGATGGTGATACGTAACTCCGGCTCGCTTATGCTACTTTTTGTGATGTGATATGTGACGGGAATTCTAAGATTTGCAACTTTCTTGTGTTATGCTGTGTTATGGTGCCATTGATGGGCGGGCGACCATATTTCCTGTGCCCTATGCATGATTTGTATTTTAAAAGTAATCAGTTTAATACTTTTGGGATATGTATTTGCCTTACATACTTTTGTTTTGATTACTACTCAGATTTACATTCTATTCATTTTGCTTTACATATTCAGTACGTACTTTTTATTGACCCCATTTTTTCGGAGGCTGTATTTCATGCCCGCAGGTACCGACGTACAGTTTGGTGACCCCCTAGCTTAGGACACTTTTCTGCTGTTTGGAGTGCTCTCCCTGTTTCGAAGCCCACTTTTGGTATACACTTATTCATTATTTTGCATATACATTTATTCATGGGTACGACGGGGCCCTATCCTGTCCTATGATTCTATAAGTCTGTTTAGAGGTCTGTGGATATGTATATATGTATGGGTTGTGCCAGTCTATATGATTAGATATATATGTTGTGTATGTTGAGCAGCTTTACCCACCATGGTGGCCTTGTCGGCCCGTATATGTATATATGTTGTTCTATTGACTCTGTTTGGTCGCTGTTGGTATCTTTTGATATGCAGGAATATGTTGGATAGTACGTAAAACAAAGGAAACTCTGTCGATTTTTTTTTAAATATAAGTCATCCATTAGTAACTTGGCTTGGTGATTGTGTCTGGGTGCCGAATCCAGACACTAATCACGGCCTACGGGGTTGGATCGTGACAGAAGTGGTAATAGAGCCATTCGTCCTTAGAATGTCCACAGACAGTGTCTAGTAGGCACTAGTCACGGCCCACAGGGTTGGGACGTGACAAAAGTGGTATCAGAGTGGTTCATCCTCAGAATATCCACAGATCATGTCTAGTAGAGTCTTGTTTATCAGTGTGTTGTGCACCACATCTATAAATAGGAGGCTACAGGACATTTAGGATGTTATCCTTTCTTTTTGATCTTAGATCGTGCGATAAAACGGTGTTATTAGGATGACCCTTTTCTGACAAAATGTTTTGTTTTCAACGATGCCGGAGGGGAAAGTCTGCAGCGGTAGGTGAGACCCATCGAGTTCGGGGGACTACTAGGGCTCGTGCTCAGAGAGAGCCGAACATTGCACCCCTGACAGTTAGTTCGGCTACACCGCCAACTCATGAGGTTCGGGTGTCGGAACCTCCAGCCTCTCAGCTAGGTGTAGAGATCGGAGAGATGCGAGAGGTGGTCTAGCTATTAACCTAGCTGGTCCCATAGATAGGGCGCTGGTGGTAATCAGGTAGGCCGCCGTGATAATTCGTGGGCTCGTGATTTTGCTAACATGCGGGCCACCAGAGTTCTTCGCGTCCAAACCTGCAGAGGACCCTCATGATTTTGTCCAGCAGATGTAGCAGACACTGTGATTGATTGGTGCGTCTAAGACAGAGTCAGTTGAGTTGGCGTCCTACCAGCTGCACAACATAGCAGCTAATTGGTATGAGTCGTGGATGCTGTCCAGAGGTGAGGGTGCCCCTCCAGCCGTTTAGGGTGAGTTCACTGAGGCTTTTCTGGCCTATTTTCTACCCCCGTAGGTGAGGCGAGCCAGAGTAGAACAATTCCTGCTGTTAAAGTAGCGGGCAGTCCAGTCATAGAGTACAACTTGGAATTTGATTCGCTGGCCAAATATGTACCTATGCATGTTGCTAGTATGACTGATCGGATGCATCGGTATATAGTGGGGTGGGACCCATATTACGTCAACAGTTACTTGGTGATGGTAGCCTATACCGGTATGGACATTACCCGCATTCAGGCCCACGCCCAGGGCATAGAGGACCAACGTAGGGTGCGCCAGTCTGATAGAGTGGACGACAGAGGCCAGCCAAAGAGGGCCAGATCATCTGGGTATTTAGGGGATTATCGAGGTACGCAGTTCCAGCAGCAACAGAGTAGATATCCTCCCCAGCCAGTACGGGGTACACCCCCACAGTTCACCAGCAGGAGGTTAGAGGGCACCAGTTATTCAGGGGTAGGCCCGATTTCCAGGGTTGCAGATTCACAGCTGGACAGAGGCTCCAGTAGTCAGATGAGACCCCCTAGACCTTCGTGTTCTTATTATGGGAGGTAGCACCCCGGGGAGTGCTTTTGTGCCACCTGTGCTTGCTTTGTGTATGGCTGTCAGGGCCACCAGATAAGAGATTATCCCATCAGAGTTGGTGCAGATGGTGCAGCTCAATCTACTAGGTCAGTCGGTGGTTCATTTTCATCCTCGGTAGCCATGCACTCTGCGAGGCGAGGTACACCTGCGCCACAGGTCGAGGCAGGGGTCATGGTGGAGTTTCTGGGTCTAGCGGTCCTTTGAACTGCACTTATGCATTGGCCAGCCGGCAAGACTAGGAGGCGTCTCCAAATGTTATCACAGGTATATTATTGGTTTTTTCTTGAGTTGTGTATGCACTAATTGATCCTGGTTCTACATTATCATATATTTTTCCTCTGGTTACTAATAAAATGGGGATCGAGTTTGAGCTGATAGAGCCTTTTGAGGTAGCCACACTGATAGGGGATTCTATTCTTGCTAGTCATATTTATAGAGACTGTTCAATATTCATTTGTAGCCGCTGCACTAAGGCCGATCTGGTAGAGTTAGATATGACTGAATTTGATGTGATTATGGGTATGAATTGGCTAGCTTCTTCTTATGCTAATGTTGATTGTCAGATGAAGATAGTCCATTTCCAATTTCCAGGGGAACCAGTTATTGAGTGGGCAGTTAGTACCGCATCGCCAAAAGGTAACTTTATTTCATACCTCAAGGCCAGGAAAATGATTAGATTAGGTTATCTTTTTCATCTGGTCCGTGTACATGATTTAGAGGCAGAAGCACCGACTCTTCAGTCAATCCCAGTTGTTAATGAATTCCCAGATGTATTTCCAGACGAGCTTCCAAGCCTTCCTCCCGAGCGGGAGATAGAGTTTTCTATAGATCTGCTGCCAGACACTCAGTCTATTTCTATTCCTCTATATAGAATGGCACTAGCAGAATTAAAGGAATTGGAAAAACAGCTGAGGGATCTATTCGAGAAGGGCTTTATTCGGCCTAGTACATTACCCTGGGGAGCTCCGGTGATATTTGTAAGAAAGAAAGATGGATAGCTGTGGATGTGCATCGATTATCCGCAGCTAAATAAGGTAATAATAAAGAATAAATATCCCCTCCCCAGGATTGACAATTTGTTTGACCAGTTGCAGGGAGCTAAATGTTTCTCGAAGATAGATCTGCGATCGGGTTACCATCAGGTGCTAGCATGGGAGGCGGATATTCCCAAGACAGCATTCAGGACCCGCTACGGGCATTATGAATTTAGAGTTATGTCTTTTGGGCTGAGGAATGCACCGGCCGTGCTCATGGATCTTATGAATCGGGTATTCAGACCATTCTTAGATATGTTCGTGATTGTGTTTATTGATGACATTCTGGTCTATTCTCGATCAAAAGAGGAGCATTCTAGGTAATTCAATTCTTCACTTGGTTTATTGATGACATTCTGGTCTATTCTCGATCAAAAGAGGAGCACGCGGATCATCTAAGGATGGTACTTGGCACACTTCAGCACCAGAAATTATATGCTAAATTTTCTAAATATGAATTCAAGTTGTCTTCGGTGGCATTTCTGGGGCATATTATAGGGGTTGACGGTGTCTGGGTGGATTCCTAGAAGATTGAGGCTGTAAAGAATTGGCCTAGGTCTACGACGCCAGTAGAGGTGCGTAGCTTCTTGGGACTAGCTGGTTATTATCGAAGATTTGTGGAGAAATTTGCTTCCATTTCAGCGCCTTTTACAAGGATAACTCAGAAGGGAGCAAAATTCCAATGGTCTGATGCTTGTGAGCGTAGCTTCCAGTTGCTAAAGGAGAAGTTGACTATGGCTCCTGTCCTGACTCTTCCCAAAGGTCCAGATGGGTATGTGATCTATTGTGATACCTCTTGTATTGGTTTGGGGTGTATGTTGATGCAGCACGGCAGGGTTATAGCCTACGCTTCCTGGCAGCTCAGGAAATATGAGAAGAATTATTCTATTCATGATTTAGAGTTAGCTGTGGTGATTCATGCCTTGAAGATGTATTATTTATATGGGGTTCACGTTGATATTTATATTGATCATAAGAGCCTCC
>DF362415.1:6441-16780 GCA_000787875.1 Solanum virginianum | reverse complement strand
CTTTATTGTGGTCTTTAGTATATTTAGACGTACTAACGCATACTCTTGCCTACATGATATCACCATGTAAGGACCGGAGTTCCTATTGATTCTTCTTGTGGCTAGATGGATTGTTCAAGTTAGCATTGGTGAGTCCTCCATTCCGGGGACAAGGACTATTATTTTATACTATGTATTAAGATTCTCTTAACTTTATTGTATACTTATGACTATGAGGGTGAGCCCGGTTGTATGTCTTGGCCCCCGCCATTATCTATGTAATAGAGGTGTTGTTGGACAAAGCTATGTATTTATGCTATGAGTTGACTCTGTTATCTCTTGACTCTATGTTTTGACAAGTTCTCCCTTAGTCCTTTTTTCCCTTATTTCCATTCTTTAAATGTCATTTAATTACTTTCGCGACCAATGATGTGTAATGATATGCTATGAGACTTGTTTGGGGTTCCTTTGAGTTCCCCATTCGCTGGTCACGTCTAGGCCCTAGGCTTAGGTCGTGACACTACCAACTCAAAGGGCTGGCACAAATATGGTACAACCAATGGAAGAAAGATGAGGGAGTTAACTATGTGGTGTTGACATGGATTTATCCTATTTTATGACCTATGCCGAACAAATAAACAGAGAGAAGTTAAGGAAGAGGAGGGGTCATGAGGCTAAGAGGGCCTATTTTAAGGGTAAGTTCCAAAATGGTGGACGCATCCACCAAGGCCAAGAGTTCTATCATACTTCTAATAAGGTATTTGCCAATAACTTCCTAAGGACCTAAGGTATTGGTATTGTGGTTCCTAATAAGGTGTGTCCTAGGTGTGGTAAGGGTCATAAGGGACCATGCTTGATAGATACTAATGCATGCTTTGGTTGTGGAGGAAGTGGATCACAAAAATATGGATTGTCCTCGGAACTGCAACAAAGGTAAGGAGGTTCATCCACAAGGTGCTAACACTATTCCTTTTGGGAGAGGTGGCCAACAAGATGGTGCCCCAAGACACAATAGGTTTTATGCTTTGTATGGGAGGCAAGGGGTTGATGAGGTCCCCGATGTTGTTACCATTATATTAAAAATTTTTGATTTTGATGTGTATGCATGATTGATCCGAGTGCCACTCTTTCTTTTTAACCCCCTTTGTTGCCAAAATGTTTCATGTTGAGCACGAATTGTTGCATGAGTCATATAAAGTGTCTACTCTTATTGGTGCATCTATTGTCCTATTTGCATCTTGCATAAAATATTGCCTTGTGATCTTATTGAGTTAGATATGGTTGATTTTGATGTTATTCTTGGGATGGATTAGTTGCATGCATACTATGCTTCTATTAATTGTAGAAACCGTAGTATTAAATTTCAATTTCCAAATAAACTGTCCTTGAGTGGGAAAGTCAAGATGTGGTGTCAAGGGTAGGTTCATATCCTACATTAAAACTCGTAAGTTGATCTCTAAGGGGTTTCTTTACCATCTTGTGAGGGTTAGAGTTATGGAGTCCAATGTCCTTCCCATATAGTCTGTTCCAATTGTAAATGAGTTTCTTGATGTCTTTCCAAATGACCTTCCCAGTGTTCCTCCCGAAAAGGAAATAGACTTTGGTATAGACCTCCTCCCCGATACTCAGCCCATTTCCATTCCCCTATACCGTATGGCCCCGACGGAGTTAAAGGAGTTGAAGGAACAATTAAAAGACTTGTTAGAGAAAGATTTAATTAGACCTAGCCAATCCCCTAGGGGTGCACCGGCATTGTTTGTGAAGAAGAAGGATGGGCCTTTTAGAATGTGTATTGACTATCGACAACTCAATAGGGTCACCATCAAGAATTGGTATCCTCTTCTGAGAATTGATGATTTGTTTGACCAATTGCAAGGGGCTAGCCATCTTCAAACCCTAACTTGATTACTTTATTGTGGTCTTCATTGATGATATTTTGATCTATTCACTTAGTAAGAAGGAACATATGGGCCATTTGAGAATTGTGTTACAAAGGTTGAGGGAGGAGAAATTATATGCTAAATATGAAAAATGTGAATTTTGGTTTAAGGAGGTTGCATTCTTGGGTCATGTGGTTCAGGGGATGGTATTATGGTGGATCCTAAAAAGACCAATGTGATTAGGAAGTGACCTAGACCATTGACCCCGTCGGATATTAGGAGTTTCTTGGGCCTAACATGATACTATTGAAGGTTTGTGAATGGGTTCTCCTTCATTGCTTCCCCTATGACAAAATTGACTCAAAAGGAGGTTAAGTTTGTGTGGACAGATAAGTGTGAGAGGAGCTTCTAAGCATTGAAAGGTAAGCTTGTGTCCGCTCCTATATTGTCACTACCGGATGAGCTTGAGGGATTTGCTGTGTATTGTGATGCTTCTAGGATTGTCTTGGGTTGTGTGCTCATGTAAAATGGTTGGTGATAGCCTTTACTTCTAGGCAACTTAAAGTGCATGGAAAGAACTACCCTACTCATGATCTTGAATTGGCCGTCGTGGTGTTTGCATTAAATATTTGGTGTCATTATTTGTATTGGGTGCATGTTGATGTGTTCATCGATCATTAGAGCCCCCAATATGTCTTCACTCAAAAAGATCTCAACTTCAGAAAAAGAAGGTAACTAGAACTTCTTAAGGACTATGACATGAGTGTGCATTACCATCCCGGTAAGGCAAATATTATGGCGGATGCTTTGAGTTGGGTGTCTATGGATAGCCTAGCTCATGTTAGTAGTGGTGATAAGGAGATAGCTAGGGAGGTGCATTGGTTGACTAGATTTGGGGTTAGGTTGGAAGAGGTTAGTAATGTTGTTGTTGTTATTGATGGGTCTAAGCCTTCCTTGGTTGATGAGGTGATAGCAAAACAAGATCTTGACTCCTCCTTGCTTGAATTGAAGGCCTTGGTGAAAGAGGGAAAATTGGAGGTTTTCTCTTAAAGCGGAGATGGTGCCCTTAGATACCAAGGTGGGTTGTATGTGCTTTGTGTTGATGTTTTAATAGAGAAAATTCTTGATGAAACCCATAATAATTCTTATTCTATCCACCCCGGTTCCACCAAAACATATAGAGACTTGAAAGATGTGTATTCGTGGGGAGGCATGAAGAGGGACATTGCGAAATTTGTTTTCAATTTCCATAGTTGTCAACAAGTCAAAGCTGAAAATCAAAGGCTGGGTGGCCTAACCCAAGACATAGAGATTCCTACTTGGAAGTGGGAGGTAATTAATATGGATTTTGTGGTTGTGTTGCCCAAGACTAGAAAATGTTTTGATTCCATTTGCGTCGTGGTTGATAGGATGACAAAATCGGCCCACTTTCTACCGATTAAGACCATATATTGGGCTAAAGATTATGCAAAGTGGTACATTCATGACTTGGTGAGGTTACATGGGTTTCCTTTATCTATCATATCAGATCATGGTGCTTAATCTACTTCATATTTTTGGAGGTCTTTTCAAAGGGGTCTTGGTACAAAAGTTAACCTTAGTATGCCTTTTCACCCTCAAATGGATGGCCAAGCCAAAAGAACTATTCAAACACTTGAGGATATGCTTAGGGCTTGTGTCTTGGAGTGTAAGGATAGTTGGGATGATCATCTTCCATTGATTGAGTTTGCCTACAACAATAGCTAACATTCTAGCATCGGTATAGCTCCTTTTAAGGCTCTTTATAGGAGACATTGTAGATCACCAATTGGTTGGTTTGAGGTTAGTGAGGTAGCTTTGTTGGGACCGGATCTAGTTATGGATGCTCTTAAGAAGGTTAGAATGATTCAAGAAAGGTTGAAGACGACCCGAAGTCGCCAAAAATCCTCTGCCGAAGTGAGGAGAAGGGATCTTGAATTCCAAATTGGTGATTGGGTTTATTTGAAGGTGTCACCCATGAAGGGCGTGATTCATTTTAGAAAGAAGGGAAAATTGAGCCCAAGATATGTTGGTCCTTATAGGGTGATAAAGAGAATTGGCAAGGTACCCTATGAATTTGAATTACCTAGTAAAATGCATTTTGTTCGTCCGGTCTTTCATGTATCCATGTTGAGGATATGTGTGAGAGATCCTAATGCCATTATGCCTCTTGATGTTGAGGGTGTTGTTGAAGATAATTTGACATATGAAGAGGTTCCAGTTCAAATATTGGCTAGCTAAGTGAAGAGGTTGAGGAACAAAAAGGTGGCTTTCGTTAAAGTCCTTTGGAGGAATCAACAAGTTGAGAGTGCTACTTGGGAAGCCGAAGAGGACATGTGAAGGCGATATCCGTTAAGGTCTTCTGGAGGAATCAACAAGTTGAGAGTGCAACCTGGGAGGCTGAAGCGGACATGCAAAAGCGATATCCTTACCTTTTCCACTCTACTCAAGCCTATGGTATTGATCAAAGTCCTTTATATGATCGCACGTCTTAAGCTTACCCCATGTCATTGCATATGTTCATGTTTAAATTGAAAAGTTTATGATGATTTTACTCTTATGATAAGATTTTGAAATGATGTTTTAGTGCATTATTGCATCTCGATGTGGGCTGATATTGTCATTTTATGTCTCTCATTTACGTTTCTTTGACATTCTAGGATGAATGTTCCCAAGGCGGAGATATGAAACAACCCCAAAAAGTGCCCGAAATTGTAATTTCCATATCTCTCAAAATTCATGTGCGATATCGAGAATCTGACTTCATATTCTTGTTTGGGAGGTCAAACTTAGGGGTAAAAGGGTCTAACCCCAATTTAAGAGCAAAAGATTAGCAATTATGATTTTTTAAGTGGAAATTCTAGTGAGCTTTCTGTGCCCCTGGAACGACGCACCAAGGGCGCACAGATGAACAAAATAGTTTTCATGTCTTGTTCGCGATGTGGATAAGTACATTTTTCTATCCAGTTATTTTCTGTCCAAGACTTTTAAGTCTTGGGCCTAAGTGTTCCCAAATATAAAAATATATATACTTAGCTATTTTTCACCCTTATATCATTCTAAACATTCCCCAATACTCACCAAAACAGTTATCCAAATATTTCACTCCTAAATTCAAGTCCCAAACCCTCATCTGGATTTCAAGGTTCTTTTTCATGCTTTAAGTCTACATCCCCAATCTTCACCAAGTTCATCTCTAAGCTAAGGTATGTGGGTTTCTTTCATGGGTTCCTTTCACCCATATACCCAAGCCTCCTTTTTCTCAAATTGCATGATTTAAAGTTGATTTATAAAAATGTCTTGCATATTATGAAATTCACTGCACACTATGTTAAAGCTTCATGAAATTGTGACTGTTCTGCCATATTTTGGGCTATGAATCTAAGACCTAATGTAATATATGATGAAGGGTTTTGATGTATATTGCTTGAGGGTGTTACCAAGTATCTATTGAAGGTTTTAAAATGAATTTTCTAGCATGATTTTACTCTTGAATTGCATGATTTTACACTGGCACTACACACCCTCTAGGTGTTTGATAAAATGTCCGGCTAGGGTTACTTGAGGAATTGAAGGTCTGATGCATGTCTTATGAATTAAGTGATATTATGATTATTATATGGATGATGAAATGATAATGAAAAGGAATGAATATATATGGTTATGATGAGGAAATGAATGTATATTTGTGATGATGGAAGGACTGTATATGTATATAAATCTCTCTATAGTGTTGGGGATGACCAAGCCTAGCTCGGGGGGTTGTAGGTCCGGGTAACCCATTGAGAGGTTGGTACCTCAATGCCTAGCTCGAGGGGTGGTAGGCCTGGGTAACCTTGTTGAGGGTCGGTACTCATCAACCTTGTTGGGCGGTTTGTACTCGATCAACCTCGTTGAGGGGGGGGTTTGTACTCTATCAACCTTGTTGGGTGTTTGTATTCATCAACCCAATGGGGGTTTTGGACTCCATCAACCACATGAAGGGGTTCATACCTCATGCGCCTCACCAAGGGGGTGGTAGGACTTAGATTGCACTAAAAATGGTCACTCCCTACACAAGTGTTATGTTCTTTATAAGCATGATCTATTTCAATCATTATTCATACATGTCATATTCTATAAGTTTGTTCATTGACTATGTTATGCATTTTGTCTATGATGTTTATCTATTGTTGCATTGCATCCTACATACTTACTACATTCAAACATACTAACACATACTCTATGTCTACATGATGTCACCATGTAGGAACCACAACCCCACTTGAGCATACTCTTTCACATGGCTAGTACGACTTTGCTCAAGCTTGTGGTAAGTCATCCATTCAGAAGACATCACTTATGCTATCTTCCTATGTATTAAGACTATCTCTCTTTTGATTATGTTTTGACTATGAGGGTGAGCCTTGTGCTTTGTCTTGGCCCCCGCTCTTATCTTTATGTAGTAGAGGTGTTGTTAGGCATATTGTGTATCTATGCTATGAGCCTTGACTCTATTGACTCTTGTTGTTTATAAATTAAAGTCTTCCCTTTGTCCCTTTACCCTCATTTCTAATGTTTTATTTATACTTTATTGCTTCCGCGTTCAAGGATGTGTAATGATATGTTAAAAGGCTTGCTTAGGGTTTCTTCGGGTTCCCTTTGCGCTGTGTCACATCTAGGCCCAAGGCTTGGGTCATGACATTCCACCAACCAATTGAGGGGTTGGTACCTCAATCACTATAGGTGGTAGGGTGAGACGATACACCAACCAATTGACGGGTTGATACCTCAATAGACTATGAATTCTATAATGATGGTCTTTTCTTGCACATGTATTATGTTCTATGTAAGCATGATTTACTTCAAGCATCTTCCATGCATGCCAAGTTACTACATGCTTATTCATTGCCTATATTATACATTTCGATTATGTTGCTTATCTCTTATTACATTGTATCCTACATACTTAGTACATTCAAACGTACTAACGCATACTCTATGCCTACATGATGTTACCACATAGGAATCGGAGCCCCACTTGAGCATCTTCCTCCACATGGCTAGTACGATTTCTCTCAAGCTAGTTAGTGAGTCCTCCATTCTGGGGACAGTGCCTATGATCTCATACTATGTACTAAAACTAGTTTTCTTTTATATGTGTATTTACGATGAGGGTGAGCCTGGTTGCTTGTCTTGGCCCCTGTTCCTATCTAAGTTTTAGAGGTGTTGTTGGACATATTATGTATTGAGGCTTGACTCTCTTGTTTTGATGTTTATGTTATGAAAGTTTCCCTTTAGCCCCTTTGCCCTTATTTCTAATCTAAGTATGTTGTTTAATTGCTTCTGTAACCAATGATGTGTAATGATATGTTAAGAGGCTTATTTGGAGTCCCCTCGGGTTCCCCATTCGTATTGTGACATCTAGGCCCTAGGCTTGGGTCGTGACACCGGTATTATTTGTGAAGACGAAGGATGGTACTCTTAGAATTTGTATTGATTACTGGCAACTTAATAGGGTCACCATAGAGAATAAGTACCCTCTGCCAAGGATTAATGATCTAAGATTGATCTTCGTTCTGGATATCACCAAGTGAAAGTGAGGGAGTTTGACATTCCCAAGACGACCTTTCGGACTAGGTATAGGCACTATGAGTTTATGGTTATGTCTTTTGGGTTGACCAATGCACTGACTATCTTCATGGATCTTATAAACAGGGTCTTGAAACCCTATCTTGATTTGTTTATGATGGTATTTATTGATTATATCTTGATATATTCCCATAGTGAGGAGGAGTATGTGGATCACTTGAATATGGTGCTACAAATCTTAAGGGAGGAGAAGTTGTATGCTAACTATGAAAAATATGAATTTTGGTTAAAAGAGGTTGCCTTTCTAGGTCATGTGGTGTTAGGTGATGGTATTAAGGTGGATCCTAAGAAGAGGAGGTGATTAGAAATTGGCCTAGACCTTTGACTCTATTGAACATTAGAAGTTTCTTGGGTTTGGCAGGTCATTACCGGAGGTTTGTGAATAGGTTCTCTTCCATTGCTTCTCCAATGACTATGTTGACCAAAAAGAAGGCAAAATTTGTTTGAAAGATAAGCTTGCCTCTGATCCTATCTTGTCTCTATCGGAAGGCTTGGAAGGGTTTGTTGTGTATTGTGATGCCTCAAGAATTGGTTTGGGTTGTGCAAATTGAGACAAAGAAGGTGGTTAGAGCTACTCAAGGATTATGATATGAGTGTTAATCGTCATCGTAATAAGGTTAATATCGTGGCCGATGCTCTAAGTAGGGTATCTATGGGTAGCCTAGCTCATGTTAATAATGGTGGCAAGGAGGTGGCTAGAGACGTCTATCATTTGGCTAGATTGGGGGTTAGGTTGTAAGGGGTTGATAACGGTGGGGTTGTGGTTGTTGATGGTTCTAAATCTTCATTGATTGAGGAGGTGAAGGCAAAGCAAGATCTTGACCATGCCTTGTTGGAGTTGAAGGCCTTAGTGAGAGATGGTAAGGTGGAGGTTTTCTCCCAAGGGGGAGATGGTGCCCTTAGATACCAAGGTAGGTTATGTGTGCCTAGCATTGATGACTTAAGTGAGAAGATTTTAGATGAGGCTCATAATTCTTCATATTCTATTCACCTTGGTTCTACAAAGATTTATAGAGATTTGAGGGAAGTGTTTTGGTAGGGTGGTATGAAGAGAGATATTGCTAAGTTTGTATTCGGTTGTCATAATTGCCAACAAGTTAAAGCCAAGCATCAAAGGCCTGGTGGCCTAGCCCAAGATATAGAGATTCCTACTTGGAAGTAGGAGAATTAACATGGATTTTGTGGTTGGGTTGCCTAAGACTAGAAAACATTTTGATTCTATTTGGTTTGTGGTTAGTAGAATGACAAGTTTGACTCAAACGTCTTCCACTCATTGAGTTTGCTTACAACAATAACTATCATTCAAGCATTGGTATGGCTTCTTTTGAGGCTCTCTATGGTAGGCCTTTTAGGTCCCCAGTTGGATGGTTTGAGGTTGGGGAGATGGCTTTGTTAGGCTCGGATTTAGTTATGGAGGCAATGGAGAAGATGACAATGATAAGGGAAAGATTAAAAACATCCCAAAGTAGACAAAAGTCCTATTCGATGTGAGGAGATGAGATCTTGAATTTAAGGTTGGTGATTGGGTCCATTTAAAGGTCTCACCCATGAAGGGTGTTGTTTGTTTTGGTAAAAAGGGTAAATTGAGTCCAAGATTTGTGGGTCCTTATAAAGTGTTGAGGAGGATTGGTAAGGTGGCCTTTGAGTTGGAGTTGCTTGATGATATGAATATGGTTCATTTGGTCTTCTATGTGTCTATGTTGAGGATGATTATAGGTGACCCAAGTGCTATTATGCCTAAAATGGCCCCAAAATGTGCCCAAAAATATTCCTTGAAAGTCCCAGAATCATAATTTCCATATATCTCAAAATCCATGTGATATCGAAAATCCAACTTCGTATTCTTAATCAGGGTGCAAAATTGAGTGGGAAATGGGTCTAACCCTGATTTTAGAGCAAACAAATCACAATTTCAAAATCCATAATTTTGCTTATCCAGTGTTTGTCTCGATGGTACCGCGATATTTTGTTGCTAGTGATATTTTTCTCGGTCCAAGGCTTTTGGGTCTTGGGCTTAAGTCCTCCCATACGTGAAAATACCTACAGTTAGCCATATTTCACCTTCATATCATACAAGATAATTCCTAATACTCTCCCAAACACTTAGACAAATATTTGAATCCAAATTTCAAGTTGCTAAACTCATCCGGATCTTAAGGATTTCACTTAAGCTTCAAGTCTCCATTTCTAATCTTCATCAAGAATTCTCCAAAGTCAAGGTATGTGGGTTTCAACCATTGGGTCCTTTCACCCATGGTGCCCAAGCTTCCTATTTACCTAAATTACATGTTTCTAAATTGATTTTTACTTATGGTCTTCTATTATGAATTTAACTATGAACTACGTGGGAATTTTATAAAAGTGTGACTGTTTTAGCATGTTTTGAGCTATGAATCTTTGTTGTATCTTGAGATTTGATGAAGGGTTTTGATGTATATTGTATAATGGTGTTACTAAATATTGATGGGATGATTTACATCAAGATTTCTTGCATGATTTAACTCTTTAATTGTATGGTTTTACACTAGCATTTCACACCCACCAAGTATTTGATAAAATGTCTGATTTAGGATTCTTGAGCCATTGATGATCTATTGCATAACCTATGACTTGTATGACTTTATGATAATGAAATGATGATACAAATATGTTGGTATCATGAAAAGTATCTATAGTGTTGTAAGTTGATCAATTGCCTCGTTTTGGAGGTAGTAGGCCCAAACTACGATGTTAGAGGGTGTGTACCTCAATTGCCTAGGTAGTAGGCCCGTGCAACCATGTTGGGGGGTTTGTACCTCAATTGCCTTGCTCGGGAGGTAGTAGGCCCGTGC
>DF362416.1:542-43355 GCA_000787875.1 Solanum virginianum | reverse complement strand
TATTTCCTGTGCCTTATGCATGATTTGTACTTTGGAAGTATTCAGTTTAATACTTTTAGGATATGTATTTGCCTTATATAATTTTCTTTCGATTACTACTCAGATTTACATTCTGGTCATTCTACTTTACATATTCAGTATGTACTTCGTGTTGACCCCCTTCTTCGGAGGCTGCCTTTCATGCCCGCAGGTACCGACGTACAGTTTGGTGACCCCCAATCTTAGCACACTTTTCTGCCGGCTTACCCGCCATGGCAGCCTTGTCGGCCCGTATACGCTTATATGATATTCTTTTGGCTCTGTTGGGTCTTTGTTGGTATCTTCGGATATGCAGGTTATTTTGGGATAGTCAGTAAAATAAAGGAAACTCTACCAAAATTTTTCTAAAATATAAGTCATCTATTTGTAACTCAGTTTTGTGATTGTGTCCGGGTGCCCAATCCGAGCACTAGTCATGGCCCACGGGGCTGGGTCGTGACATCAGGACTAAGAAGGAATTGAATGTCTTTATAGTGGACTACATCTTCAAAGATCTTAGATAATCTCACAAATCATGATTTCAACAATAGGAAGGGTCTGGGTTATGTGAAGAAAGATAATCCTTATAATCTTCATAGCAAGTATATGACTGTGGATTAATCTTCTCTGTATTCGCTATAGAAGAAATGGGCATCTTAAAAGGGATTGCTCTGCTTGCAAAAAGGCTGAGGAAAGTGTCATGAATTATGTCAGAACAAAGAAAGTCAAAGCTAAACCTGGTCTCATGCTAAAACCAAAGATTGGTTTTGGTGAAAAGAAAATGTTCCTACCTCATTGGACAAGAAAATCACTTGTTGCTCCTTTATCTAATTACTGGGGACTCAGACTAAAATGGGTTCCCAAGTCTAACAAATGATGTTTGTGTAGGTGAGTAGAGGAAGCCCTGATCAATGTTGATAGATAGATAGTGGTTGTTCAAAATATATGACTAGAGATGTCGAAAGCTTTTTCTCACCGAAGGCACTTCAAGGTAAGATGTCTCTTTTGAAAATGGCAAAAAGGGGTATATTATGGGTATTGGCAGAATTGGAAAGGCGTTGTAGCATTCTATTGGAAATGTCTATTATGTAAATGGATCAAAGTATGGTCTCTTGAGTGTTTCCCAAATCCATAACAAGGGAAATGAGGTCAAGTTTGGTTCAGAAAAATGCATACTCACTAATCTAACCTCCCAATAGGTAATCTTTGTTGCAAAAAGGGTTAAAAACATATATGTGGCTAATATAAACACCGTGCAAAATGATGAACTTACTTGTCTCAGTGCTCAAAGTGAAAATACAGAATTATGCCACAAAAAGTTTGGTCATATTAGTACATCCTTGTTGAATAAACTTGTTGACAAGGACCTGGTTTGAGGTTTAAGTAAGATGAAATTCGCTGACAACAGAGTTTGTGAAACCTATGTGAAGGGTAAGCAAATCAAATCCTTTTTTAAATAGAAAAAGTAAGTCAGCACTACAAGGCCCTTGGAATTGATTCACATAGATTTATGTGGACCTATTAAAGTTCAAAATAAAGGTGGAAAGAAGTATATCTTGGTCATAGTTGATGACTATTCAAGGTTCACCTGGACCATGTTATTATGGTCTAAGGATGAAACATATGAAGTCTTGGTGATTTTTATAAAGATGATACAAGCAAAGACGAATTATAAGTTGGCAGGGATCAGGTCAGACCATGGTACATAATTTGAAAATGCCAAGATGGATGTATTTTGTTTTGAAAATCGCATTCATCACAATTTCTCAGCTCCCAGAACTCCTCAACAAAATGTAGTAGAAAGGAAGAATAGAACTTTGGTGGACATTTCTAGAACTATCTCATTGATTCAGGGCTTCCAAAGAATTTTTGGGTAGAGACTATGAACACAATATGTCATGTTACTAATAGATGCTTGATCAGACCTATCCTTAACAAAAATCCTAATTACGAGCTGCTCAATAACAAAAAAACTAAATTCAGTTATCTAAGACCATTTAGGTGCAAGTATTTTGTGCTCAACAATGGTAAGGATGACCTTGGCGAATTTGATGCAACGAGTGATGAAAGAGTATTTGTGGGATATTCATCTTCTAGCAAAGCATACAGGGTATTTAATAAAAGGACTGAATATGTTGAAGAAAGTGTTCATTTGGTCTTTGATGAGTCGGGTGAACTTGAAAGATTAAAGGATCAAGATAAAGTTGAGTTTGAAGAATTGTTACAATTCCACTTAAATGAAATCTCTGATGAGCAAAATGGTGAAAGTAATGAAAATCAGAATGATGAACAAATGAATGTTCCTAAAGATGTAGAAGCTTCTGTAGAGGGACCAGGTCTTGCTGAGGATCAAAAATAGAAAAACATTTGTGAACAGGAAGTTATTGGTGATGATCTAAACCCGAACAAGGAAATCAAGTGTTAAGGAAGTCTGACCGGAAACATTAGTCCTCACATCCACTTGATAATGTTATTTCCCTTTTAGATTCCAGAATGCAAACTAGATCTAAAATGAGAAACATGGTTGCTTATTTAGCATTTATCTCATCCATTAAACAAAATAATGTAAAAGAAGACTCGAAGGATGCTAATTAGGTAAACTCTATGAAAGAAGAGCTTTATCAATTTGATAGAAGCAAGGGATGATATCTAGTTCCTAAGCCTGTTGACAAAATCATCATAGAGACCAGGTGGGTCTTCAGGAATAAGCTTCATGAAGTGGTGACATTGTCAAAATAAATCAAGACTATTTGTTCAAGAGTATGATCAAGAAGAAAGGATTGGCTACGATGAGACTTTTGCTCCAGTTGCTTGAATGGAAGCAATAAGAATTCTCATAACCTTTGCTATCTTCATGGGATTCAAATTGTTTCTAACGATTATCAAAAGTGCCTTCCGAAATGGGTATCTAAAAGAGGAAGTGTATATCAAACAACCTCTTGGCTTTGAAGATGTTGATTATCCTAATCATGTGTCAAAACTGGACAAAGCTCTTTATGGACTCAAACAAGCACCTAGATATTGGTATGAAAGATTGTCAAAGTTCTTGCTTGAAAATAACTTCAAGAGAGGTAAGATTGACAACACCTTGTTTATGAAAACTAGAGGAAGGGACCTTCTTATAATTCAGATTTATATTGATGATATTATCTTTGGAGCAATTTCAGAATCACTATGTGTAGATTTTTTAAGTCTCATGAGTAGTGAATTTGAAATGAGATAATGGAAGAATTGAGTTTCTTTCTTGAGTTACAAATCAAGCAATCTTTGAATTAAACATCTATATGTCAAGAGAAGTATATCAAAGAAGTATATCAAAGAGTTTTTGAAAAAAAATTCAAAATTAAGGATGCAAAACCAATAGATACTCCAATGGGAACTAATGCAAAACTGGATTTAGATAAAGTTAGTCCCTCTATCAACCAGACTGTGTACAAAGGCATTATTGATTCATTGTTGTACTTGACAGCAAGCCATCCTGATATTGTTTTTAGTGTGGGTATATGTGCACTATTTCAAGTTGATCTAAAGGAATTAACTTGAAGGGTGCTAAGAGAATTTTGAGGTACTTGAAAAAGACTTGGATCTGGTCCTGTACTATTCTACAGGTGATTCTTTTGAATTTATAGGATATGTCAATACTGATTATATGAGGTACTAGGTTGACAGGAAAAGTACCTCTGGAATGGCTCATTTTCTCAATTCTTACCTGGTGTCTTAGGGAACTAAGAAGCAAAATTCAGTAGCTCTTTGAACTGCAGAGGCTAAGTATGTGGCTGCTACCTCATGTTGTGCTTAAGACTTATAGATAAGGAAGCAACTCAAGAATTTTAGGGTGATAACCAACCCAATACCTCTTCTATGTGATAATACCAGTGTTCTTAACATGGCAAAGAATCCAGCTCATCACAAGAGGTCCAAGCATATTGATGTGAAACATCACTTCTTGAGAGACAATGTTGAGAAAGGCAATATAAGCATAAAGTTTTACAAGACTAAGGATCATATTTCTAACATTTTTTCCAAGCCATTAAGCAAAGATGTGTTTGAAAAAGATTATTTAAAGCTTGAGCTGATGAGGGTCTCTAATTGATCTTGCATTCCACTCAATACCCTGATTGATTATGATTTAGTGGATAGGTATCATTTATGATTTATTATGAATGATTGTAATAAACTCAATTTTGTATCTATTTCAAGTGTACATGCACAAGAGACTAGCAAGAAAGGAAAGGAGAGATGAAATGATTAAATAGTTTCACTCATTCTGCAAGGTGGGACCTGGTCCATACTTAAGGTCAGTATTCTTATGATTGTTTTGGATTGTTCATAGAAGTGACACAACTACCACATGTC
The DNA here is from genome assembly GCA_000787875.1 of Solanum virginianum. Classification (NCBI taxonomy): domain Eukaryota; kingdom Viridiplantae; phylum Streptophyta; class Magnoliopsida; order Solanales; family Solanaceae; genus Solanum; species Solanum virginianum. Next base: position 38,981 of record DF362416.1, on the reverse strand, counting down.
TTGTCCTCTTTTCCTAAACGTCATCAAATCAGTTTAATTCAATTAGACGTATCTTTTTAGGGACCTGATAGGCCTTTTCAACCCTATATATTTTCTTTCCTTGTTTACTCTCTTTTCCAATGTTCTATCCAAAAATCTCTTACTCAAATCATTTTTTTTCTCTTCTGTATCTTCCCAAGAAACCTTTACTATAGCGTCTGATTCTCAACAACCCTTTTATCATAATATTGAGGCCTGTATCGAATTGCTCCTATGGAAATATCATCCTTAGATCTTGTTCCCTCTTCTCCTTCTTTTCCTTCAACTATAAGATAAGAAGCTTTTCTTGAAAACCCTAATGTTGTTGTTTCCTTACCCCTTCCCTCTCAAACTCTGTCTTTTGAAAATCCCAGTATTATCTCATAAAATCCTTTGTCCTTAGATTTGAACACTTCACCCTACTTTCTTTTACAATTCCTATTATGTCTGTTTCCCAACCTTATGCTATAGTACGCTCTGAGTCATCTACCTAACTTGGTCTTTTTATATCTGGTATGTCTAAATAAAATTTTGATGGGGGTCTTCCTTTGGGAAACACTTCTGAATCTAATATTCTTGTTGCTAGTGAAGAGTTAGTGATACAGAGTTTAACCTCAATGAGGGATGGAAATTTGAATTTCTTTATTGATGAAAAGATGGATTTTAGAAGTGGAAGTAAGGAAGGAAATGATGACAATGTTGAGATCGGGGGTGGTATACCCACTCTTGGAGAAGGGGTAGAAGACTCTCAACCTGTTTTTGATAAAACTCTAGTGCCTATAGTTCTGCCTCACTTAGAAAATACAGATAAGGATAAGGATGAAGATAACATGTCCTCTACACTGATAAGGAGAACCTTTAGAAAGGGCAAAGAGAAAGCAACTGAAGAAGACAAGTTCAAACCTGATCCGAGAACACTAGACGATCACAAGAAAAGCTAATGAGTATAGCCATGGAGGCTAACAAGTTTCAAACTTTAAGGAACAGATGAAAGAGAAGACGTATTGTTGTGGAAGATGTGGTGCCAAATAATGATGTAATGGATATCTCTTTAGAAAAACAAGAGAGTGTTGATGGAGATAAATTTAAAAAAAGATGTTCCAAAAGAGCAAACATCACTGAAGAAGACAACTTCAAACCTGGTCCGAGAACACTGGACGATCACAACAAAAGCTGATGAGTATAGCCATGGAGGCTAACAAGTCTCAAACTCTAAGGAACAGATGAAAGAGAAGATGTACTATTGTGGAAGATGTGTAAAATTGGGCAGCCACCTTTTTTTGGGCAACATTCTTAATTTACTTTAAGCATAATATATCATCCCCTCTAAGGTAAGTCGATTCCAAGAGTGTGGCAGATAATGATGTAGTAGATATCTCTTTAGAAGAACAAGAGAGTGCTGATGGAGATAAATTTAAAAAAGATGTTCCAAAAAAGCAAACATTATAGAGGCCTAAGATCGGTGGAAAGGATGGATTTGTACAAAAAAGGGTGAAAACAAGGGCTAATAGACAACCTGAGTTACCTTCAGAATCTGAAAATGAGGAAGAAGAGGGACCTAGTCCCAAAGTTGAAAAAGCTTTAACCAAAGAAAAGTGTATTGAAATTCTCAAGACTCAAAAGGTCCTGAGTGGTAGAGTTTTTTATCCTAAGTTCATCCAGAGACTTGGAATGAGTGACCTTATTGATGATGTAGAAATTTACGGGTGGACTCATCTATTCTCTTGGCCAATCCCTACACTCTTTGAGAAAGATGTCAAGGACTTTCACTATAACATGAAAGTGGATGCGAATGAAAATATCAATGCAACAGTTAAGAATAGCATGTTCATATGGATAAAGAATGGTTACGCAGTGTGTTGAATATGCCTACTACAGTGACCAGGTTTGTTACTGGTCAATGACCCTCAAAAGTCTTTGTTCAAGAAATTGGCAAAATATCAAAGTTGAACAGGACTGGAGTTTCTAAAAAGTTTTTGAAGAGAACATTTCAACTATACTTTGAGGTTGTTAACAAAAATATATTGCTTAGGTCTGAGAACGTATTGTAGCCACTGGGGCAAGTCTATTCTTGATGGAATCATTGTCTAAGATGGATGCGATCAACCTTCTTGCCATCATGATAGAACCCATAATTAAGATCTTCAAAGTGAATGATGGCAAGCATGATATGGCTTATGGGTATCTATTGGGAAAAGTGTTCAAGGAGGCAGTTCTACAACTTGAGAAGGGTACAAAAGGAACAATGAAGCAAGTTATGTCTCCCAACACTATGATAGAGTGTGAATGTGTTGAGGGAAGGAGTAGAAAGAAAGGAAAATCTCAAGCCTGAAAGTTACTTTACCGTCAAAAGCAACTAAAGCATAAATCGGAAGAGATGTCCTTATTGCTTGTGAAAAAGGATACCGAAATTGTTCCACTCAAAACTCAGCTAGCAAAGAGTTCTTAAGAAGGACCTAGTTTGGAGGAGATTCTAAGGCTCAAGGATCAGAATGTTGCACTTATTTCCAAGGTGTAAGAGTTAAAGGACAAACTTTTGAAGAGCCATGAGGAGGAAGATACTAGATTGTCCTTGGTCCTCCAAAGTCTTCAACCCAGGCCTCCCTCATCCATTTTAATTTTAATCCTTTTTCTTCCTAACTCCTGTGGCATTCCTTTGCTTTCATGATCTTTTTATTTCACTTGTTTGATACTCTTTTTTTTTGTGAATGCTATGTTAGATCATCTATCTATCCTTATTTTATTATTATTCTTATTGTATAATATGGGAATGATATTAACCTGAGTTTATCTATTCATGTGTTTCATTTATGTTGATTTACTGCACACCTTTTTATGATGTCAAAAGGAGAAATATATTGAGGGTGAAGCATGAAGCATGGTGTCAAACTATGAGGGGAAAGTAACGGAAAACTGTGAGGGGGAAGTAACTGTAAGGGGGAAGTCATTGTTGGTATACAATGTTGGCTAGTTGGATTGTTGGATAACTGTGTTTGTCATCATAAAAAATGTAACACACTTATTATTAAATCATGTATTCACTTTCAAAAATGTATTCTTTTGAGATAAAATCAATCTCCACTTCATAACTCTTTGACTCGAACTTGTGTCATTATAGGAATTGATTTTTGTGAATCATAAAAGTAAATATGGAAGGGCTTGTCTTAGTGTAATTTGGTTTACTTCTATGAAATTGTATGTATTATACAAGTCTTGGAAATAGAGATTAAGGTGTGAGGAAACAAAAAGGAATGAAAAAATAAAATTGGGCAGCCACCTTTTTTTGGGCAACATTCTTAATTTACTTTAAGCATAATATATCATCCCCTCTAAGGTAAGTCGATTCCAAGAGTGAGAAAAACTTTATAAACTCTTTCGTATTAGTATACTTCAGACAAATCACAAAAGGAATTGGTCCCTTTGAGAAAAACTCAAAAAAAATATCTACCTATTGGTAAGTAACTAAATTCTATTTTGACACTGTATAACGGTTAGTAATATTTGAATATCTCGCTGTGTAAAGCTTTGTTATTGGTGTGCAAATATATTTTGGAAAGCTAACACATACACTTTAACTTTTATTTTTGGGGGTAAGTCATAATTTACTTGTATGGAACTAAAAAAGTGAATGAAACACAGTGAAAGTTCTAGTTAGTTTTCTGTCAGAGAAACCTTCTATGTACTGTTGTTAGTATTTGAAGCATATCATGATGTATGAGTGTATTTTGCAATGGTTCTTATTTATTTGCAACTTCAAGACATGTATCTACAACTCTTATGTTTATTTTTGGACCTAATTTGGTAGTTATGGATTCGAAACAGTGGATGCAATTTAGGAAAAGTTCTGTCCAGATTTTTAACTTAGAAATCCTTTATGTGTGTCGTTAGTTTTTTATTATAAATTCTTGTAAAAAAGGTATTTTGCAATGGTTCTTGATTGTTTGCAACATAAATATATATACCTACAGTTTTCATGAGACTGAAAAACCTAGTTTTTCCATTTACCAATTCAAAATCTAGTTCAATGCAATGCAGTCAAGCTGCACAAAAGGGTGTGATTTACACAAATGGGGCTTACCTTTGACATCTGTCTTGTTAGTTTTTACTTGTTGAAAGTGCTAAACATTAAATGAGCATTTGAATTGAGTATTAAGGTGCTTACACTCTTGTACAATCTTAACAGAATTGATTGAAGAAACTGATGTCGTGTTGATCTACGACTTGAACTCAGTAGGGTCGGCTGTGTGCTAAAAGCTAAGTTGCTCAGATTCTTCACTTTCAATATCGCACCCATGATGGATTCTCCAAAAATACACTACTTTTGGCGAATTCGACATGCACTCGCTGACACTTTTAAAGAGTCTGAGTAACATAGGCTAAAAGGTTAAGATTCGTGTAAAAACTTGTTCTTGTGATCTTGTTACTTGTTGGAACATTTTAATGTATCTTGGTATGTCAGCTATGTTCTTGTCATTTTATCTTGTTGTATTGATGTCTTTTGAAACTTGCAAGACACTTGCTTAATTCGTCCATTTGTAGGGTTTGTCCGAATCACTTAATATTCTTGTAGACTTTGTCCTTCTTGTGGCTATGACCTTGTCACTATGGCATGCTTTTTGTTTGGATCGATTCTCAACTTAACTGTGGATTTTTGGTTCATACTAAATATGAAAGCGGTCCATTTTAAGCACGAACTAGAAAGTCACTCTTAATATGGTTCTTAGTTCTCTTGATTATTGGGTTTTCACCCTTCTTAATACATGGCTTCGGTCCTTTTTGATACTTAATTATATTTGGTGTGATGGTATGACATACATATTAGGCGAAACTATTTACTTGAATGTCTTGTAAAAATGGTTCCAAGAACCCTTGACACTTTTAAATATCATATTTGATATTATTAATATATTTATCAACTTGGTCTATTTATTGTATTGCAATTGCATTGCCCTTGACTTAAGAAAGATAAATTGAGAAATCTGAAGGTTCCAACTTGTAACTTTTACATCACTAAGTTTTATGCTCAGCGATAGTTGTTTCTATCGTAGGGAATATCCAAGAAGATTCTTGAGAATGACCATTGGAGATAAATTTTAGGAGTTATGAAGAGGATCACATTTGCATCTAGATATATATTGTAGTAGTTTTGGAAAATGTACATGATTCTCTTGTTGCATATGTATATGTAACTTTTGAAGTCTAGCGTAAGTTATGAAACTATGGTCTGTAACTTAAAAGTTTTGTCATGTTCAACTGGTTTGAGCCGGCAAACTTGTTTTTATACTAAATTATCAGTTATTTTGAGGTGATTGTATGAAACTGAAGTTTTATATTATGTATTTTAACATTGGTAATAATTTATAGCGTGTGGTAGTATGGGTAATGTATAAAAATCTTGCAAGATATTGGTTTAAATTATTTTGAAAGGTCCTTATGTCACAAACTGAAATCTGAGATCAAATGAACTGCCAAAAAGACAAATCCTACACCCATAACTATGTTGAATTTGCTATTAAATTATAATTTATATGTCTTGTATTAAACTCTTAATGTGTTAACAAGTATTATCTAAGTCCAAATTGTATAGGAGTAACACCCTACCACCAAGTTGCTACAACAAAGGGGGAATTTGTTATTATGTAATGTTTTGATGATTTGACTAACTCTGAGATGGCACCTGATCCCATGTTTGAGGAAGTGCTAGCTATACTAGTACTTAATTGAAAGTGACATTAGGTCTTCAAATAACTAACTTGGCTGGGATAGTGCTCGAGTTTTGCAGAATGGCAGACCTACTGGCCAATCATATTGCGCCATATTTTGTGGTCCCAAAAGTGGTTAATTTCTCATCAAAGTGTCTCGATATATATTGAAGAATTATGAGTGTAGAGGTGGACGCTTCAATCATTCACAACTGTAAAAAACCATCTTTGCTTTCCTGAAAACGCTGAAGAATAGCCATGGCATTAAAACTTTCAAGATATTCAAGTTTCCTTTAGTGTTAGTTCTGAATGCTTAAATGTGAACCAAATCCTCATCTATAAAGGTTTCTAGTGTTTTCCATTTGAAGTTTACTTTTGATTACTTTGTATCCGTAACTTGGTGTAGCTGGGATGGAAGCTGAAGTCTAAGCTAGTTCTTGAGGGATTAGTTTAGTAGGTTGCATTGCTGCATCTTAGTTTGAGAGGGTTTCACTTTCTTGCAAAGGAAAAAGAGGGGTTTATGGATCAATCCGTTGATTGCAAGGTATTGTAATCACTTGACTCTTTGAAGTTAGTGAAATTTGGGCTAAGTTCCTGTGGAATAGATCGTGATTTTTCCTCCTTTGAGTAAGATAATCTTCCACCTTAAAAACTTCTATGTTATTTCTATTATCTCTTTCGGTTTTTGTGCCAAAGGACCTAGTCCCTTGTTAGATAGAACTTTGAAAGATGGGCTGGCATGTACAAACATCCCAGGAGTACTCCATACTAGAAGTACCTTCGTGTTCTATATTTTCAATCCACCAAATTAAAGCAAGCAGGAAAGCATACATAGTACCCTCCCCCACCTCCACACTTCGTGACCTCATATCACGAAAGCAACTTTACCATAGATGGAAAAAAGAATGCGCTCCATGTGGTATTATACGACTTTAATTACCGTTGATGGTAAACAAATACTATGTTTTATGTGGTGTAAGACCTTACAGTAGATGGAAAATGAAAATTTTCATGTTATGGTACATGAAAAAAAATGGATTTTAAACCTAACTCAATTATAAAAATCAGCTTAATTGCAAGATAAGGATTATGCAATATCATTTTAAGGTGACTATATTTCATTCTCTAGGCAATCCCAGGGATAAATATTTGAATATAAATGAACAACATAACATATATAGATGGTGTGGCTTTATGATATCTTACAAAAGTTATGGACGACCAGAAAAGAGACAATAATTGATTGCTTCAACCAATATGAGAGCAAACTGAAACTACATAAAATAGTACAAAGAGCCCATGTGATATTCCTGCATCTGCTGGAAGCCATAATTACACACAGCTAGCCTAACATTCGCACATCCTTGTCCAAAATCCTAATGTTGCGGGGTTAGATCTTATTTTCAAAAATAAGGTGTACTAGAGGAACGCATGGACTGAGGACAATTATATTCAAGTGCCCACAGTTTTGTAGAGTTGATTTCTGGTTACTCTAATTACTTTCTTTATAAGGAAAATATTGGAATCAAGAAAAAAAGGTATAACTTAGGGGTTGTTTGGTTGGCAACATCTTATCCCAGCATAATCAATTCCGGGATAAGTTATCCCACCATATATATATGGGATAACTTATCCTATCAACTAAGGCAAAATTGGTGGGATAAATAGTCAAAGTATTACCTTATACCTCCAACCAAACATGGGATAAAATAATCTTACATTTTATCCCGAGATTATTATAACTTATCTGTCACACCAAACGACCCCTTAGTGTTAAATTTTGGCTAATAAAATAAAGTAGTGGTATCGGAAGGGATTTAGGCATTATTAGAAAACAAGGAATGGAATTAGTGACGTATAACATTTCATAACTAAACTACTAAAATCTCATATCAATTTCATTTAGCAATGGATTATAAAAAAAAAATAATTAGCTAGGAGCATTTTAGCAATGGATTAGCTAGTGATTACCTAGAAATTCCATGTTTACTAATAGTAAGAAGGAAAAACCCTAAAAAAATAATTGTTCACAGTAAAAAGCAATTGTTAAGAGAGTATGCTGGGGACAGCAAAGAAAATCAACAAGGAGATATACAACAGTGAGCAAATTTGAAAAGCAAATCGTTCGTACTTTAAAAAAAACCAAAGTACACAAAGCCCATACTTCCTTACTTCATCAAACTTATCGGAAATAGATTTCTAGATCTCAGGAAACTTATGTACTTATACACATGAAATTAACTATAGAATTTGTTGGTTAAATCTAGCAAAATAGGTTTAGCCTAGAACTTTTGCTATTTCAGCTACGAAATTTTGTCTATCGTTGATTGCTCGTTTTAAATTAATACTACTTATCTTTTGTAAAACAAAATTAGGTATGACTAGCTGCTGTTTGTTCATTCTTGGAAAAGAGACACTAAAATTAGAGACATATTGAATCAAATCCCAGGTGTTAAGTAAAAGATTAATAGAGTAGTATAATTACCTGGAACTTGAGAATTCATAGATTCTTCCTTTCTGAGAGAAAATGATAAGAGCAACTTCAGCATCACAAAGAACTGATAGCTCATAAGCTTTCTTCATCATTCCATTTCGCCGTTTTGAGAAAGTCACTTGCCGGTTTGTCGCATTCTCAATCCTCTTCATCTCTACCTTTCCTCGAACCATTTTTATTACCTGCCGAATTAAAATAGAATTAATGTTGAAATTTATCAAAGAAATAGTAAGAGGTCAAAACCCTAATGTTGAAAAACTAATCCTTGCTTAGCTCTTAGGAACTCAAAAGAGATATAAATCTAAACCCAAAACTCAAAAAAGTAGAAGAATCCCAAAAAAAGAAAGGAATAAGAAATTGTGGATGTATCCATCTCTTTATTTTCAGACCAGAGACACTGATATTTCCTCATTTATTCCATTTGTCCCTTCTCTATCAACAAAAAAAACAAAAAGTAAGCATAACATAGTCCTGTCCCAGCAAAACCTCATTGTTACCTTGTTTTGGTAATCTATGAAACACATAAAAGAATAATAATGACCCATAAATGGGATTATATATGTATTATTTTATATGACTCCATTTGATTCGATATGGAGTGCAAACATCATGATCTTTTTTGAATATAAATATTGTTGAGCAAATAAAAAGTATGTTTTCCAACAATTTAAAATTCTAAGTAATTAGATGGCTGCATATACTCCATCTCAATATGGTACCGGAATAAGCTTGAATTTCGATTTGGAGTTTTACCAATACAGTACTTAATATAAAAAAAAAAAAAATGTATTATCCCTCTATTCGTTTTAATTTACGTGACAAACTTTTTTTATATTTTTTTATTTAACAAATATTTAATGATACGATCAATATTTTATCAATGATGAATTTCACTTATTTGGCAAAAAGTCTACAAAGATATACGGAATGTCTTTTTAAGAATAATTTTACATTTTTGCAAAGTCTTACCACATTTGTTAAGACAAATTACATCACATGGATTAGAACGATGGAAGTATATGTAACTCATACCAAGTTTTTTTTTGTCATACCTCTTTAATCTTTTTAAAAAAAGAATCAAAACTATGACCTCGTTTGGCCTCAAGTATTCTTGGGAAAAACTTGAGAAAAATTGGGGCAAAAATTGGAGTAGGGTGTTTGGCCAAAAAACTTGGCAAATGATTTTTGGAAAATTCCAAATTCCCAAATACCAAAAAGAAGTAGTATTTGGAAATTTGGGAAGTTTTGAATATGTAAAAATTACTCCAAACTTTTATATTTTATAAAAAAAAAAACAAAAAAAGTAGTATTTGGGAACTTGGGATATAATTGGGACATTTTGAATATTTAAAAATTACTCAAACTTTTATATTTTATAAAAAAATACCTATCATTTATTAATTCAAACTAAATATTCATCTATCAATTTACTCCATTAAATTGGGAAGAGATTGTTTGTAGAATGTGGGAAGAATTTATATACAATAGTTGTTACTATAACTTTCGGAAAAGTAGTTTGAGTGAGAAAATTGAAAGAAAGAACTATTTATTTTTAGTGCAATTAATGTATTGATCTTATCCATATTGTTATTTTGTTATTGTTGATTGTTAGCAATTATTTTATAAGGTTGTTTTTTTAATGGAACATGTTCATTATAAATGATAAGACAAATTTATGGGTTTTTAAAAGTAATTTTTAGAATTTAAGGGTATAAATTATATTAATTGAAATAGCTAATATTATTGAAAAAAACTTGAGTCAAACGCATGATGCAACTTTAACAAAATTTATCAAGAATATTTGCTAATAATAACTTGACAAGAATATTTGAGAACTTGCTTGTTAAATACATAATTAATAATAACACAATTAAAATGAAAAGAACGTTATAATTTCTAAACCAATTAAGAATATATACAGCGTAGGGTTTAAAAGTGATTAATTTTTAGGGGTGGGAGAATATCTAGACGTCAACAATCATCGTACCACAATTTGATGTATCAACGAATCACATGATGACAACTCATCTAATAATTAAATTTAAAATATTCAACACTTTCGGCCAATAGGAGTAAAATCAGTCACGTGGCCCTAAGAGTGTCTACTCACTTTGTACTATACGATGAATTGTATTAAATTTGAATTGGATTAAAATAATAAATGAATCAATTTTTTTAATTTAAAATAATTTAGGTCAAATAATTAATCATAACCTACCCTGTCTTACCCTGTCTAGCCTGACCCAACTTCCTACTTCAATTTTAAATAGACTCACTAAATTTGTTTAAAGTTAATTTTATAAAAAAAAAAACGCAAATTTAAACCGCCCAAAACTTCATAAACAATATTTAATCATAATCATTAGATTAAAAAACCGTTTATCCTAATAAGAAATTCAGTCCCAGAATTATAACATTAGATAGTAAAAACAAGCTTTTTCAGTACAAAATAAGACAAAGCATTCTAGCTCAAACATAATAGTAGGTAGCATTGCCAACATCCTTGGTATTCATGATTATTTTCTAAGGTAATATTATATTTTTAATTTGTACTAATTTATAACTTTTACGAATTTATATGCGTAAAATATTATTTAACTTCGTAAATGCATTTATAGAAGCAACATAAAAATCTTGAAAGTGAAATATTTATGTAGAAATTAAAATAAATTTTATAGTCCTAATTAAGGTTATGTTAAATGCACCAAAATATCTTTTAATTTTGTAATATTAAACTTACCGCTTAGACAACTAAAATTAAAGTGTTATAAAAAAAGAAAATATTATTTTATAAAATAGATTAAAAATAAAAATAGATCATTCTCTTTAAAATAGGTATAAATAACAAATATTGAAGAACGAGAAAAGATTCTTTTCGGTGCAAAATAAAGTTATCGTTAATACTGTTTTCTCCAATTATAGAAATTAAGATAAAAATAGATATTTGGGTTGTAGATGCCTTAGGTCTTGCAAGAATAAGATGACTGGTGGGTATATAGGCTACCACATAGAGTGAAGCTAATTCCATATTATAAGGAAAAGGGACAAATGTACTTCTAAATTTTGCGATTTAGAATAGAAATATATCACTCCTTAAGAAAAATCATACATATATACAGTGATGTATGTAGGATATTTTTTAAGCGATGTTCCTATTTAAAGGACAAGAATAATTCAAGAGAAAAACTAATGAAGTTTTTACTTTAGATAGTGAACTTTATGAAAAAAATATTTTTATTTAAATAATATAAAATTTAGATAAAATTAGTCTACCTTTTATATTAGATTTTTAATACATATATATAAATTTAAATATCAATTTAATGAATCATAAATTATTTCATTGTAACAAGTAAATAGAAAAGAATAAAATTATTATTATGAAGAAACAAAAATAAAAAACTTCAAGCACAAAAAAAAGAATAAAATGAAAATACTAATATGGAGACTTGAGATGCTGAATGACGATGATCGATGAACAAGAATTATTTATTTTATTTGAAGAATCTCACAAGTCACAAATATATAAATATAAGTAGTTTAACAATTTTTTTTATTTTTATCTAACTACAATTCTAATTGATAAAGTATTCAAAGATTTTAAGTTTTATTTTAATACTATTTCTAAAATAAAAAAAGTAATAGATTGATTTTGAATGAAATAAGTGGACAAAAGAAGGGTCAAGAAAAGGTAAAAAAACGTGAAATAAGGGGGGGGGAAGGTAAAAAACAAATGCTGCATGGCAATCGAACCCAGGGCATCTGGGCCAGGGAGAGGGGGAAAATAGAAAATGCTGCCAAAGGGATTCGAAGACGGGGCATCCAGCTGCCCACTCGCATCTCAAACCACCCGAACTGCATGCAATTTTGTTTCAAAGTGTGTCCTGTTATTTATCTTAACATGTAGTTATTATTTATATATATATATATATATATATATATATATATATATATATATATGTGTGTGTGTGTGTGTGTGTGTGTGTATGTATGTATATTTAATTAAAAAAATTTAGAAAGCCGTGTCAAGTGATACATCTTGAATACAGGTAAATCCTCCCCTGTATATATATTCTTATTGTCGAATAAATAGTGCAAATATACTCTTATCGTTAAAGTATTTGTATTAATTTTTTAATTCCAAAAACATGCGTAGCCGTAAAAATTGTCTCACCCCTTTTTAACCTTTAGAACCGATCCAAATGAAGGAAACAAAAATCAACTCCTCTTCTATTCAATCATAAAATAAATGAGTTTCAATCGGACCGTTTATCCTAATAAGAAATTCAGTCCCAGAATTATAACATTAGATAGTAAAAACAAGCTTTTTCAGTACAAAATAAGAGGATCTGAATAGAAATAAAATTAAAAAAATTAATTGGGTCAGGTTTGGACAAGTAAAAAATGGATTAGGTAGTTGTTTTAAGCCGCATGTTTATGGAATTTAGAAAATTGATTTTGAATTTTTTTTTTTAATTCGTCTATTAATAAAATGATAAAAATATATCATTTATTAGACAATGAGAATATATATGCACCATTTGTTAGACGATAGAGGTATATATGCAATATTTTTTTAATAAGGAGCATATCTGTTCTAAATCGTAAAGTCAAAGAGTATATTGACCCTTTTTCCCAAAATGATGTTTAGTTTGGACACACACCTTAAGAATTTATGCAACCCTAAAAAGTTAGAGGTGTTTTCATTAAGTCATTCCTAAGTAAATATGTAGTATCTATTTAATATGATTATTTTATCATGTAAAAACTCAAATATCTAAATAACAATAATCAATTACTCCCTCCGTATATGTTTGCTTGTTCACTATATTAAAAATAGATATCCAACAATACTTATCTAATTTATGAAATCAAGAGATAGTTCTGCACTTAGTTTCTAATTTGCTCTTATAATTAATTATAGTCATTTTCCTATTACATTTTTTAATATATTGCATTTATTATATTCAAAGGACAATTTGGTAAAATTATCCCTATTATTTACTACTTAATTCACGTGCCAAGTAAATAGTAGACAACTATTATTGGTCAGAGAGAGTAGTATTTTCTTGATTATGTAAGAAAAATATGAGTAGTTATTTTAGATTAAATTGTCACAACTCTGAACCGGCCATAAGTGGCACTCGGACTAATTCTTCGGTGAGAGAACTAATACCATAACCCAACTAAACCAAATTAAACTAGCACAGACCAAGCATTTAAAGTTACGAAAGCGAGTTTAAATAAAACCAAGTCGAGTTCCTGTAAACTCAAACATAAATTTAAGTAATACAAAAATAACTTGTCATCACCCCAAAATCATGTGTGATGACACTTGCCTTTAACTCATTGAGGCAAGTCAGCCTAAACAGGAAAATAACTAAATAAAGCGGAAGGTAAAACAACAAGAACATTCTACATATAATTGGAAAAGCATAGGAAAATAGGAACCATAATCTAAAATTATTCCAAGATTGATGCCACATGTACAAAACACTACTTTAACAGAATTCGAAGAAATTTATATAAGTCTCAATGTCTTTGCTTCTCAAATAGAATAAAAAATGCATATAAATAGAAGTCTGAAGGTCCATCAAAAAGAACTAGCTACTACTTTCAAACTGTCGCAGAGCTTGGGCTAAATAGGAGAAAAAGATATTAGGAGGTACCAAGTTTGACATCTATACAAGTATAAAAGTAAGGGTAAGTCCCTAACTACATAGTACCCAGTAAATGAATTATAGACCTAAGTAAAGTAATGAAGACCGCAAGTAGTCCTTCCACCCCAGTCACATACCTTCAAAATTGCAACCCACAGCATGCAGGAAAATCCAACACACACAACATACAGTAATATATATATATATATATATATATATATATAAACATATTCATTTATACAATCCTATCAGTACCATAATTTTAGGGAATCACAGTCAACAAGAGCAGCAGTACAGGACATACATATATACATATCAAAATTTAACTCAATATTTCAATTATAATCCAATCATGAGTGAAGTGCAGAATGATGTAATGTGATGGCACATAATCGTGATACATGTCTGTCCTATAAAACACATCCTTGATCAACTTAGGATGGAACCCATGGGGGTCTCACATAGATCATGTATTCACCAGAAAAGACCTCAGGAATATCACACGCTGGAATATGACCTCTACAATACTCTCGGCTGGTAGAAACCTCGATCCTGAATATCAATATCTCTATCATCAACCATGATTGATAGAAACCTTGGTCTCAATTATCAGTATTAAAAATGATAATTTTACTAGAAATGTCAAAAAATTGACCTTTAGGACTGTAACGATCCAAACTTTGTATGATCTTAATGGTACTTGAAAATTGATTCTGAATTTTTTTTGACTAAGGTGACACCTTATGGGCACCTCCACAGGCTGTGTGGCTCACCACGAGCCATATGGAGGGGGCTTAAGGTGGCTCTTGGCCTTGTGTGTAGAGTGTTGGCCTTAACTTTGGAGTTCAAGACTAAGGTTCACACCACATGAACACCACACAGTCTGTCTGACACTTTATGAACCGTATGGTGGGTTGTGTCAGTGGCCTTGCCCTTGAAAACCATATGTTAGCAAAGTGTACCACATGAACGTCTCATGGACCGTATAACCCCTTTATGGTCTGTATGGGCGTTGGTGTGAAAATTTTCCAAGTATGGAATCACCGTTTCAGAACTTTGATAGTGAAATATTTTTTAAGCATAGATTCATGGAAGGCCACACAGTCCGTGCACCTTCAAACGGACTGTATGTCCTCCATACGGGACCCCTGGCAACATTTTATCTTCCATTTCATTAATGACGTTCTTGTAATTTTGGCTACTCCTGAAGGTCCTTTCTGACTTTCTATGCTATCCTAAGACATTCAAATGACCTATACTCTTCTTCTCTCATTTAAATTCATTTAACACTTAGAATTTATTCAAGCCCGAACTCCCCTAAGGTGAACCTTGGAAGATTGTCTTGAAGCTTAAGGAAAGGTCTTCGTCTTCATCAAATTTCTTCCTATTTCCTCTTGGTTAACTAAGGTATTTGAATTGATTCATGGTCCCTGTTAATCGTAAAAAATGACTTTTTAAAGGAAAAATTAGTTTAAAACGTATTTATTAAGGAAAAACTAATTTTTTGATAAATAAGAGAAAACAGAGTCGCCACTTAATTTTTTTAAAGAACTTAAGAAAACTTTAAAAAAGAATTTTAAGACCCAAATAGAAAAAGTCTCAAAATTTCAGAGAAATGGATAAGGGTTCAATTTATACTTTTGAGAAGAAATTAATCACTCAAAAAGGCCGTTAACTTGTAGTTGACCGACAATTAAAACTCATTTGACTAACTTCGAAAAAAAGATCAATGTTAAAAAATGAAATTTGAAAATCTAGCCACATCCAATTTGACTACTTTTTAAAATAAAAGAGAAATTGAGTTTCTAAAACTTAAACTAACAATGACCAAGTGTTAAAGACCTACATGTGATTTTTGAATTAAAGAACCAAAAAAATCAAATTTCAATAAAATAACACAAATGGCTAACTTTGGGGAATCTAATTAGATTGAAACAACTACAAAAATATTAGAGTTAGTAAACAAAATAACAAGTATCATTCAAGATATACAATAAATAGGAAATAAAAATTAAATTGGGCTTTGGCCTGCCCAATTCATCAACCTATCCTAATTTCTAAGTTTTGGTCCGGCCAGACCCATCAGAGTCTACCAGCTGTTATCCAGTGGACTTTGGCCTATATCTCCCTGTATATCAATGTGGTATATACACTGTATATGGATGTATATCAGTGTATATACACTATTTTTCCTGCTCCGCAAAACCTGTACATCAATTCCTGGGCCATATATGTTGCTCCTTACTAAAAATTGGGCTTTTGGTCCCTTTTTCTGACTGTGTACACTGTATATTAGTGTATATCAATGTATACACATTGATTTTATGTCTCCAAAACCTATATTCCAGCTTTCGAGAGACCTATAGCAGCTTCCTTTTGACATAACTAAGACTTGAATCAAGAAAATACAAGGGATAAAGTCCCTATGGATTCGGAAAGGGGTTCACATGCAACAAAAATAAGTAAAATACGTAAATAATGATTAAAAACACTTAACAAACAGTAGAACAGCAGTATCCAAACAACATCTAGCATTAGCAACAATCATGAGGAACAAGACCAAGCACAAGTAAGAAAATATTTGACAAAGAGTCTAATAGTCAATTCCTAAGAAAAAGAGATAAGATTGAAAATGACTCTGTTGGGATTGAGGGAAACAAGAGAAGTTTAAAGACAAAAGCTGATCAGGGCTTATTCCTTATCTCCAATAGTGAGATTTCAGCAAATAGCAAAATAAATGAATGGAACAAATATCTAGTTTGAATTTGAAGGGATGCCAGACAACAATATGAAGCAAAGTTGACCAAACAGTGCACTCGATAAATTATATCCACAAGGCAAAGTGACTACGTCTTAAAGAGACACAACTACATCGAAACACAGTATAACAAGCCCAAAACCAAAACATAACATGATATTCTTGACTTATTAAAACCAGTGACCCATCATTTATGAGATTGCCAAGGGATGAAAGATTATTTCAGCAAACTTTTACTTCTACAGGAATACAGAAACCATATGAATTAAAAAGAAACAAGATTTTGGCTGTACATGCTCATGCTAAAAAATGGAGAAGTTTTTTGCTGATCTTGCCCAAAAGAATATCCAAACCAAACAAAATTAGCACGACAATGATAAATACTAAACCAGAGAGGGTTAAATGAACATTTTGAATCTGGAAGAAGAGTTACGATCTAGAAATTTAACTTTTAATAAACAAGAGTTCAACCAAATGGTGATATGACCTGTGACAACTAAGAATCCAGAACTTAAACAGAACAGACCAACCTTCTCTTGTTATAACACAATAACACCCATTACATAGTTACATGATCAAAGATAAGTCAACCACTCTTTACAAATGCATGACAGAACACAGAAGATAACCTCAAATTTCAAACATCATTTGACAGAAATAGATCAAAGAATAGCCATATTAAAAGTAGAAAAATCCGAATATTGTATAAGTGACTCGAGCAAGGCTCACACTTGCTAAATACTTAAGAACAAAAGCAAGTATGAAGCATGGATCAAAGATGAAGTGATCAAATATGCAATAGAGAGACTGAACCAGAGACAAAATGAGGACGAATCTTTATAGTAAATACTAAGACTTGCATCGAAGAGCTAATTTTCAAATCATGAAGTGGTAAAGACACATCGTTTTAAAGCTTTGAAACCAGCTACAACCTAATACGATCAATAATAACAACCCATAGTGTAGTCTTATTTTAACAGAACATTTTCAGTTAAAAGTTAGCTAAGTGCAAACATAGCCTCAACATTCATCTTCAAACGCAAGATATGAAAATAAAAAGAAAGATTAAGGTATTACCTTTATCGGGGCAGCAAACTGAGATGAAGAACTTGATGAAGCTTCTCCACCACTAAAGAGTTCCATCTACACCTTCCTCAACCAAGAATCCTCAATTTCAAGGACTTCAAAGCCAAATGAGTTTCTGGAAAATTCGTTTGAGGATATGTGAACTATATTCGGATTTTGGGAATAAAAAATAGTTGGCGAAATTGAGTAGGATTTTGCTAGGATTTTTCAAATGATCCATGGCTGCCTCCAAATTGTGAGGAAAAGAGATATAAATAGCCCAAGATTATGGAAAAATGGGAGAAAAATCAGAGTCGAAATTAGGGCTTCGAATTAGGGATTTTTAAATTTAAATCCCAAAATCGATGGTTGTGGACGTAACACGACGCAAATTCTCTCCAACGACTCGTGTACGATCGAATAAGGGTGAGGGAAAAGAAGACACGTATGTACTGGGGAATAAGGTAAACGTTGAGAGAGAAGATTCTTGGATTAGTTTATTGCTAGGTTGTTGGTTTGTTCTTGTGTCGTCTGGTCGATGAAGAAGGAAAGGAAAGGGAGAGAGAGTGTGCGCGTTGAGGGAAAAAGGGAGAGAAAAAGGGAATTGGGGCGTGTGGCCCTCACGCACAACATATATGTATATTATATATGTATATGCATACATGTTGTAGGCTGAAAATAAAGGGAAGTGGGCTGGGTTTGACTTAATTTGGGCCAAAATTGGTCAGAAAATTAAATTGGGTCCAAGAAAATATCAAAAACTTGGGTTCAAGGGTAGGGGTATTTAATTTTAAACTTGGCCAATTCGATTGCAATTTTGACCAAGTAAAAGTAATCAAATTGAATTCGATTGACTAATTTGACTATATGACAGATTAATACAAATTAATTGAAGAGCTTTCAATTTTATCAATCTGAAATAATCAAATTAATTCTAAAATAAAAACAAAAAATATTTGTATTTTGAAAGTCAATTATTTCAAATTGTCCAAATCAAAAGTTCAATAGTTAATTCATATTATGGAGGATAAAAATTAGGTGTCAACAACTGCCCCTTTCTTTGGATATGATCGATGAAATAGATCATGGGTAAAGAAACTTGACAAATCCAATTTTCAGCCGACCACATCTTCATCTTTTGAAAGGCTCTTGGTATGGACTTTGGGAATTATGGTCGGACCCTGATTTTAGGTTTCCTACATATCTCAGGTTACATGAGAATTCAGGCCACTTGTAGTTCAAGATGCTTGATGTAACTCCTGATTATCAAAGAATTCAAAAGCTATTTCAGAGTCGAATTATAAAGAGGCCAAAATGCTCAGGAATAGGATAGGGGAAGGTTGGAGTATAGTCGAGTTTTCAATATTAAGCTCGCCTATATATCCCTAATCATGGGAATCAGACAGCTTGTAGTTGACTCGATCAGTTGAAAGAAGATCTTATTATGGTAAGATAACCTTTGGTAGGGAGGAGTGACAAGTAAATAGATCATGAAAAAGAGGATTGCAACCTCATAGCCATGAATGTGGTGCACTTCACACTCATAAATAAGACCTTATATGGACATAACTTTCAAGATTCTTGGTACATTATCATTCGGATTGGAAATATCGCTTCTAGTGAGAGTTGAGATCACCTGGATGCGAAACTAAAAACTAATGAATTCAAAGAAAATTCCCACATGCCTTCTGACAGGGGTGTGGTTGGATTGTGATGGGAGTCTCTTCTTAATTTGCGTCTGAAGAGTTTGACGCCCCTTTTCAGACTATGTCCCAGTTTGCTGCTAAGAAAAAGTTTCATATTGTGTTGCATCCTATTTGATGACATCCACACCTATGGTTTGTTTGAGAATTTATCCTCTCGGATGCTCTCAACAAAAGTTGAGATAAAGCTTATTAGTAGTAAATGAAACATAAATATGAATACAATTTGTGCAAACCTGGTTTAACATGTCATTCTGAAGGAGATGACGATCCAATAGTGGATTAACATGTTACCCTGAAGAGGTGACAGTCGAATAATAACTTGAACATGTCATAGTGAGGGAAATAACATTCTAATAATAATTTTAAATGTCATGTTGAAGGGAGCGAGCTTCCAATAATAATTGACTATGTCACGTTGAAGGGAGTGACACTTCAAGAGTAGTTTAAATGTCATCTTGAAAGAAATAATGCTTCGATAATAATTTAACTGTCACGTTGAAGGAAGTGATGCTCCAATAATAGTTTAACGTGTCACAATGAAGGAGGTGACAGTCCAATAATAAAATAATATATCATGCTGAAGGAGGTGACTATCCAACAATAGTTAACATGCCACGTGGAAGGAGGTGACGATCCAATAATAAAATAATATAAAATAATATGTCACGCTGAAGGAGGTGACAATCCAATAATAAAATAATATGTCACGCTGAAGGAGATGACAATCCAATAATAAATTAATATATCACGCTGAAGAAGGTGACGATCCAATAATAAATTAATATGTCACGCTGAAGGAGATGACAATCCAATAATAAATTAATATATCACGCTGAAGGAGGTGACGATCCAATAATAAATTAATATGTCACGCTGAAGGAGGTGACGGTCCAATAATAAAATAACGTGTCACACTAAAGGAGGTGACAATCCAATAATAAGTTGTGTCGTGTTAAAGGAGGTGACAATCTAATAATAAAATAATATGCCACGCTGAAGGAGGTGACGATCCAATAATAAATTAATATGTCACGCTGAAGGAGGTGACAATTCAATAATAAATAACATATCACACTGAAGGCAGTGATGCTCCAATAATGATTTTAATTGTCATATTGAAGAAAATGACACTCCAATTTGAAGCTTAACAGAATTTGCAAGGAATAATATGTCAACAAAAAGCGTGAAAATTGAAATAACGAACGACTAGAAAAAGTAATAGATAAATTGTTGAATTGAGTTCTTGGCGCCAGAATAACTTCTCTAAAGGATTACCTTATGTCTCTTTTCCTTGCGAACATCTGCTTGATTCTTCAAAATTTGAGATGATCTTTTGAAAATCTCCTTCAATCATGGGAATAGTGCCTGAAAAGTTCAAATTTGAGTAGTAACAAAATTAACTTGTCAAAGTAAATGACATAACAGAGCATAAGTTGAAAAGTAAAGTTGTTCCACTTGTATTGGTCTGGAAGAAATCTTGTAATCTTGGCCATTGTGCCAGGTTATCTTATCTGTAACATTAAGAAAATGTGTTATATAAAGAAATTTAGAAAATGAATAGAGTACTAAGAATAAATCCAGAAAACGAGTAAAAGTAGAAGTCATCTGAATTATGACGAGGCCACTATGGGTCAAACTATGTCTTGTGACTTTATAGTTCCTGCATCCAAAGAAAAATTCTTAGTTTTGAGAGACCGATCTATGTTGGTTTTTCCTTGCCATCTTGATGCTTGATAGCCATCTTATTTGCACATTAAATTCGTCTTGAAATGTAAGTCTAATAAAATTTTTGAGGGTCGTCCTCAAAAATGCTTTCCCAGTTTAGAACACAGAAGAAGTCTTAACTTTCTTGTAGTTTCTGATTGATTTTTTGAGAGAACCTCAAAAAATCTGTCCCAGTTGCAACTTTAATGTCTTTTTGGATCGATCATAGTTCACATTACAAAGGAAGAACATTACAAAGGAAGAACATTACAAAGGAAATGAAACCATATTATACTATTACAATAGATAGAAAGCAATGAAATGCAATTACAAGGAAAGGAAATACTGAACTTCAAATGCAGGACTGGAAGGTGCTAGAAACATGACCTCTAGAAAATGTCGTCTCTTCTTTGTAGCTGGTTTCACTACTAACTACTCCTTATACTCAGGAAGTAGATTGGCTTTCATATTAGAAGTCGGTGAAAGTTCAACTGTCTTATTATCAATCAAATCTTGAATCTTGTATTTAATGGTAATACACTTCTCAATATCATGCCCAGCAACCCTTGAGTGATAAGCACAATGCTTATTTGGGTCATACCAACTAATTGAAGTGTTGACACCCTTAGCTTC
Organism: Solanum virginianum; assembly: GCA_000787875.1. NCBI lineage: Eukaryota > Viridiplantae > Streptophyta > Magnoliopsida > Solanales > Solanaceae > Solanum > Solanum virginianum. Next base: position 17,241 of record DF362416.1, on the reverse strand, counting down.
TATGGGGTGGAGTAATCTTGCTGTCTTTAACTTTTCAAAAATAGAAGTTAATGATTCTGCCAATAGAGTGAAGACTCGAGAAGGTTTTCTCTCAAAATTGGCATAAGGTACATTATTGTGTGTCGGTTATGGGGCACGACGTACTGCTTGCGTATTGTAGACAAGGTAATGTGCATTGGGATAGACTGGAGGTGGCACACGATGATATGAGGTATTTCCCCGAGTCATTCTATATATATATACTGCCATAACTTCTTTTTCCTTCTTATTTCTATTTCCAAACGAACCCGTTTGAAATGTTCTGTTGTTGAACTAAGATGATGTCAAACTTGTAATTCTTCCCGTTTTAAGGCCATCCTAAATCATTTCTCCAGCTTTGATAACTTCAGCAAATGACTTTCCATCCATTGTCACCATTCGTTCATAGTATTCTGAGTCTTGAGCTTGAATAAAGTAGGTGATCTTCTATGTTTCTTCCATTGGTGGATGTACTCTAGATACATCTTCTCTCCAACGTATGGCATACTCTCGGAAGCATGTTGTTGATTTTTGCCTTAGCTTTGTAATGGAGATTCTGTCAAGAGCGATCTCAACATGAAACTTGTAGTGATCCACAAAAGCATTGGCCAAATCATCCCAAGTGCGGCCATTTAGTCAAGTCTTACTTAGAGTACCATTCCAAAGCTTTTCCAGTCAGACTTTGATTGAACAATTTGATTCTTATCCCTTCATTACTTCCAACTCCAATCAACTTTTCATAATAGACTTTCAAATGAAAGAAAGAATTTCTTGATCCATCAAACTTTTCAAACTTTGAAATCTTGTAACCAGGTGGTAGCTCAATATCAAGAAACGTGCATAACTCTTTGTACCTCACACTTTGATCACCACTAAGTCCACGAAGGTCTTTCATAGAATCCTCCAAGATTTTTATCTTCTTATTCATTGCTTCAACATCAACAACTTTTGTATCATTTTCAATTTCAACATAGTGGTTAGCATCTTGATGGTAAAATCCTGGAATCTTGGTAATAGGTGGAGCAGTAGTATAAGTATAGACTGGTGGAGCATGATGTATCACAGTTGGAGCCTTTGGAGGAGCAAGGGTGTAAATCAAGGGAACATCCTGAGTTGGACAAGTGAATGAAACACTCTGAATTTACTGAGAAGTGGCAAAAGGATTTCCTTGATAACACTTATTTGAAGTCGGGAGCGAAGGTATCACATGATCTTTTTGGCGGACATCTGGAGGTAGGTTCTAGAAAATAACTTGGTACCGTGTCACCATGAGGCTTAATTCAGAAACTCGATGCTCTAGACGAGCAATGGCTCTCAAGTGTGATTCTATTCCCATACTGGTATTAGTCGCAACAGATGAAGCAGGGCATTCAGATGATGTGACCGTACTGATCAAACTAGAGTCCATTTTTGAACGAACTTTCTTAGTAGTCCAAGTAAGAAATGATGAGTTTGTAGAAACGTTCTTGGCCTTAGACCATATGACATACGAATGTTCTGCTAGTGGAAACTCGAAAAAGCTTTCTTTGGTGAAGTGAGCAAGTTTGATAACTAACACAAATCAATCTCTCTTCTGTAAAACAAAAAACTCAAAATGTAAAAAAGTTAGTCCATTAATCATAATAATCAATCAAAATAACAAATAACATTTGTTTTGCCTAAATAGATTAGTCCAAAATCCAAAGAATGAGAAGTTTTAGAAGAATGACCAAATGGACAAAATTTGAACATTTACTAGAGTGAAATGATTAAATTATGTGATGTGAATAAAACGTTCAAAAACTGACTTTCTGGAAGGTTTAACTGGGTATAAAAATGTTTGATTTGAAATAGATGAAATATTTGGTAATTCTAGCTTATTTTGAGATGAAAAATTATTTTTCAAGAATAACAAGGTCGATGCGGAATTCAAGCGATGACCCAATTGAACATAAGGAGTGATTTTAGGCGTTTTTGACAATGAAATCAAAAGTGCTTTAGAAAGGTTCAAAATATGTTCTAAAATTTTGGGAATGGAATAATGGACCAATCATGTTCGAGGCAAAATGTATGTATTTAACACATAGGTCAAACAACATGAATAAAGCAAATTATAGAGCATTTAGCACATAAACGAGATATAAGCATCCTAATATATATGTGATCCTTTATCCAAGGGTAGGCCTAACGATTTGAAAAATGTATACACTATTTGAAACGTTCTATTGCCCCAAAAATGTTACAATTTTATGAATAAAAAGAATGGGGATACATAACAGGAAAAAGTGGATATAAATAATTGGTCTACGCAGGGGTACAACACTAAACTAGGCCTTCAAAATTTATCTTCTTGAACTTCTCGAACGTCTTTGGATGAATTACCTTGCGAAGATCCAACTTTGATTAAAATAAACTATTAAAATAAATTCCTAACCCCAAGGGGCAATGGTTCGTCAAATAACATATACAACCTTCAAATTTTAACACATAGATATGATCGTCCATTTGGGCTGGGGGCCACTTTGGACTCAAGGTGGTCTTTCTAATGGGCCCAACACATTTTATGTGTTGGGTCGTCTTAGGTCAATGTTACAACAGAATTTTGGTTTCTCTCTACTCTAGGTGGACTAAGAGTGGGTTTTGAGAAGACTTGGGACCCAGACGGACAATCTGAGTTGGAAATTATGACAACCGTTTGACGCATTACGAACCAATAAATTGCCACTTTTTTTGAAAAGGGTTAACTATTTAAAAGTCTAGTTGTGGGTTTGCAAAACCATTCTTTTAAATACACAAGATAATATTGGAAAATGCCATGAAATACAATGATAATTGAATATCTAAATTTAAACAGATAAAACACAAATAAAACAAATAAAATTACATTTTCAAACAGTTAGTCAAATAAGTCAAATCTAATGGTTAGAACCTAATTAATCCCCAGCGGAGTCGTCATTTTTGTTAATCATAAAAAATGGCTTTTTAAGGGAAAAATATAGTTTAAAACGTATTTATTAAGGGAAAACCAATTTTTTGATAAATAAGAGAAAATAGAGTCGTCACTTAATTTTTTAAAGAAATTAAGAAAACTTTTAAAAAGAATTTTAAGACCCTAACAGAAAAAGTCTCAAAATTTCAGAGAAATGGATAAGGCTTCAATTTTCACTTTTGAGAAGCAATTAATCACTCAAAAATGGGCGCTAACTTGCGGTTGACTGGCAATTAAAACTCATTTGACTAACTTCAAAAAATGACCAGTGTTAAAAAATAAAATTTGAAAATCTACCCACATTCAATTTGACTACTTTTTAAAATAAAAGAGAAATTGAGTTTCTAAAACTTAAACTAACAATGACCAAGTGTTAAAGACCTAGACGTGCTTTTTCAATTAAAGAACCAAAAATATTATATTTATATAAATTAACACAAATGACTAACTTTAAGGAATTTAATTAGATTGAAACAACTACAAAAATATTAGAGTTGGTAAACAAAATAACAAGTATCATTCAAGATATACAATAAATAGGAAATAAAAATCAAATTAGGCTTTGGCTGGCCCAATTCATCAACCTGTCCTAATTTCTAAGTTTTGGTCCAGCCAAGCCCATCAGAATCTGGCAGTTGCTATCCAGAGGGCTTTGACCCATATCTCTCTATATATCAATGTGGTTTATACATTATATATGGATGTATATACACTATTTTTCTTGCTCCTCAAAACATGTACATCAATTCCTGGGCCATACATGTTGCTTCCCTACTAAAAAATGGGCTTTTGGTCCCTTTTCTGACTATATACACTGTACGTTAGTGTATATCAATGTATACACATTGATTTTATGCCTTCAAAACCTGTATTCTAGCTTCCGAGAGACCTATAGCAACTTCCTTTGACATAACTAAGACTTGACTCGAGAAAATGTAAGGGATAAAGTCCCCATGGACTCGAAAAGGGGTTCACATGCAACGAAAATAAGTAAAATACGTAAATAATGATTAAAAAAACACTTAACAAACAGTAGAACAACAGTATCCAAATAAATCTAGCATTATTAAACCAAACGAAAGAAGAGTTACGATCTACAAATTTAACTTTTAATAATTGTACATGCTCATGCTAAAAAATGGAGAAGTTCTTTGCTGATTTTGCCTAAAAGAATATCCAAACCAAATGAAAGTAGCACGATAATGATAAAACGCTAAACCAAAGAGGGTTAAAGGAACATTTTGAATCTGGAAGAAGAGTCACGATCTATGATTTTAACTTTTAATAAGCAAGAGTTCAACCAAATAGTGATATGACCTATGACAACTAAGAAATTAGAACTTAAACATAACAGACCAACCTTCTCTTGTTGTAACACAATAACACCCATTACATAGTTACATGAACAAAGATAAGTCAACCAATCTTAATAAATGCATGACAGAACACAGAAGATAACCTCAAATTCCAAATATTATTTGATAGAAACAGATCAAGGAATAGCCATATCGAAGTAGATAAATCTAAATGTTGCATAAGTGACTCAAGAAAGGCTCACACTTGTTAAAAAATTAAGAACAAACGCTAGTATGAAGCATGGATCAAAGATGAAGTGACCAAAGTTGCAATAGAGAGACTAAACGAGAGACAAAATGAGGACAAATCTTTATAGTAAATATTAAGAATTGCATCGAAGAGCTAATTTTTAAATCATAAAGTGGTAAAGACGCATCATTTTACAGCTTTGAAACCAAATACAACCTAACACGATCAATAATAACAACCCATAGTGTAGTCTTCTTTTAACAGAACATTTTCAGTTAAAAATTAGATGAGTGCAAAAATAGCCTCAACATATATCTTCAGACGCAAGATATGAAAAGAAAAAAGAAGGATTGAGATATTACCTTCATCAGGGCAGCAAACTAAGATGACGAACTTGACGAAGCTTCTCCACTACCAAAGAGTTCCGTCTACACCTTCCTCAATCAAAAATCCTCAATTTCAAGGCCTTCAAAGCCAAATGAGTTTTTGGGAAATTAGTTTGAGGATATGTGAACTATATTCAAATTTTAGGAATAAAAAATAGTTGGCAAAATTGAGTAATTTTTGCTAGGGTTTGTCAAATGATCCACGGCTGCCCCCAAATTGTGAGAAAAAGAGATATAAATAGCCTATGATTGGAGCAAAATGGGAGGGAAATCAGAGTCAAAATTAGGGCTTCGAATTAGGGATTTTTAAATTTAAATCCCAAAATCAGGATAAGGAGAAACTCCACGAGTCCCTCATCATAACCATCGATTTTAATCGATTGCAATTTTGACCAATTAAAAGTAATCAAATTGAATTCGATTGACTAATTTGACTACACGATGAATTAATACCAATTAATTGAAGAACTTTTAATTTTATCAATCTGAAACAATCAAATTAATTCTAAAATAAAAACGTAAAATATTTTGTATTTTAAAAGCCAATTATTTCAAATTGTCCAAATCAAAAGCTCAATAGTTAATTATATTATGGAGGGTAAAAATTGGGTGTCAACAGTCCCTTTCAACCATGAAGGCCCCAAATTCTTTTATACTTGATTTTATGAAATTGAGCTTATTTCAAACATGCGTCTTTTAGATTATTATTTATTTGATTCAATTAAGATATGAACTATCTTTTATTATCGATTTAAAAGTGATTTAAGTCCTAATATGTTGAATTACATGAATATTATGAAGATTTGAATATGCATTGTCCCTTTAAAGTTGATCTAAGCATGGGCAATCTAAATTGTGAGTTGAATGTGGATTTTACTTATGGACTTACTTGAATTTCATATTAAATTGTTGATTTAAGATTGAGTCTCTATCACTCATTGCTATTCTAATATCATTCATGGCATATGCATACATGAGCATTGAATTTTGATGAAAATAAATTGGTGGGTTAAGCCCACATATGTGTATGAAATGAATCGGTAAGTTAAGCTCACATATATAGTTATGACAAGAATGTGATCATATAAATGTCTATGATATGGCTCTTTGAGCAACATTGGTGTTTACACCATATCAAAAAGTGTGAATGAACTATTCTTATGCATGAAAAGTGTAAATTAAAATGTGATTTGCTTTTGGAGCCCAAATATGAATAATTATGAAGAATGTTTGGCTTTTAAATCTAAGTATGCATTGAAATGATTTGAAATGACTTGCACCTCTTTTGAAAGCATGCACAAGTATATGTATTCTTATGGGATGATGAATTAGTATCGATGAGATTGGAGGCACCAGGGCTATCCCTAAGGGTCCTCTTCCTTTCTTTTGAACTATGTGCCAACATAGGTATTTGATATGGTAACCTACATCAAATAGGAGGCCCGTAAGATGCAGTTATAATTTGAGGGATTGTTGGACCTCTACAACTTAATGGGTTGTTACACAAATTAGATTACCAATGCTTAGATCAACTTTAAAGGGACAATGCATATTCAAATCTTCATAATATTCATGTAGTTCAACAAATTAGAGCTTAAATCACTTTTAAATCAACAATAAAAGATAACCCATATCTCAAAGACATTATTGAACATCTTGTAGAATCTTGTATGGATATATATTATGTGTTGACATTTGGAGTATATTTTGATGATTCTCGAGTTTGGTTGGGTTGTGTGCTTATGTAACATGGTAAGGTGATAGCTTATGTATCGAGGCAATTGAAGGTGCATGAGCATAATTATTTGACTCATGACCTTGAGTTAGCGGTTGTGGTGTTTGCTTTGTGCATGAACAAAATTACCTGACTCATGATCTGGAGTTGGCAGCTGTGGTGTTTGCTTTGAAGATTTGGAGACATTATTTATATGGGGTTCATGTTGATGTTTTCGCTGATCACAAGAGTTTGCAATATGTGTTAACCCAAAGATATCTTAACTTGATACAAAGGAGGTGTTTGGAACTCTTCAAGGAATATGACATGAGTGTGTAATATCATCCCAACAAGGCAAATATTGTAACCAACACTCTTAGTAGACTATCTATGGGAAATGCAGCTCATGTTGATGAAGGGAGAAAGGAGTTGGTGAATGATGTTCACCGTTTTTCTAAATTAGGTATTAGGTTAACTGACTCTAATGATGGTGATACTCATGTTTAGAATAGGGCTGAATCTTCTATGGTTGTTGATGTCAAGGCTAAGCAAGATTTAGACCCCCTCATTGGTTAAGTTGAAAAGGTTGGTTGCTAAAAAGAAAATTGACATTTTCTCCCAAGGGGGAGATGGTGTGCTTTGGTATCAAGACCGATTGTGTTTTTCCGTGATAATCTTAGGAGGGTGATCATGAGTGAAGCCCATAACTCTCATTATTCTATTCACTTGGGAGCTACCACAATATATCGAGATCTGAGAGAAGTGTATTAGTGGCATGGTATGAAGAAATATATAGTCAAGTTTGTATCTGAATGTCCTAATTGTCAACAAGTAAAAGTAGAGCATCAAAGGCCCGGTGATTTGTCTCAATATATTGAGATTCCTACTTGGAAGTGGGAGGATGGGAAGATGGATTTTGTGGTTGGTTTGCATCAGACCCAAAAGCAATTTGATTCAATTTGGGTTATTATTAATCGGATGACTAAATTGACTCATTTTCTACCCTTCAAGACTACCTTCAATGTCGAAGATCATGCAAGGTTGTATATCCAAGAGTTGGTGAGGTTGCATAGTGTGCCTAGGTCTATCATATCGAATTGTGGCGTTCAATTTACTTCTCACTTTTGGAGATCATTTCAAAGAGAACTTGGCACTAAGGTGAAGTTAAGCATCACTTTTCACCCTCAAATCAATGGATAAGCCAAAATGATGATTCAAACTTTGAAGGACATGTTGAAGGCTTGTGTTTTGGAATTCAAGGGTGATTGGGATGATCATCTACCACTCATTAAGTTTGCTTATAACAATAGCTTTCATGCAAGCATTGATATGACTCAGTTTGAAGCTTTATATGTTAGGAGATATAGAGCTCTGGTAAGGTGGTTTGCGTTGGGAGAGATGACTTTGATTGACCCAAATTTGTGTTAGAGGCCATGGACAAGGTAAAGTTGATTAGAGAGAGGTTAAAAATGGGCCAAAGTCGCCAAAAGTCTTATTTGGATATTAGGAAGAGGGATCTTGAGTTTCATGTTCGAGATTGGGTGTATGTGAAGATCTCACCTATGATGGGCATAATGCATTTTAGTAAGAAGGGCAAGTTAAGTCCCTGGTATATAGGTCCTTATGAGAGTGTTGAGCGGATTAGGAATGTGGCTTATAGGTTGGACTTGCCTCCGGATTTGAGCTCTATTCACCGATTTTCCATGTGTCTATGTTGAGGAAATTAATTGGTGATCCTAGTACAATTGTGTCTTTCTTCTTATTTTTAATAAATATAAGATAAGTGGAATAGGTTTTTAAATAAATGCTCACTTTAGTCCATAAATTAAATTAATTATTTAAAATTATCCCTTAACTAGACAACGAAAGTTATTGAATACTCTAAAAAGTCCCTTTAAAATTAATTAGATAAATCTTTTATAACATACGAAACTCTATATATCAACACAACTTAATGGGTTGTTACACAAATTAGATTACCAATGCTTAGATCAACTTTAAAGGGACAATGCATATTCAAATCTTCATAATATTCATGTAGTTCAACAAATTAGAGCTTAAATCACTTTTAAATCAACAATAAAAGATAACCCATATCTCAATTGAATCAAATAAACAATAATCTAAAAGATTTATATTTAAAGTAAGCTCAATTTCATAAAATCAAGTGTAAAAGAGTTTGGGATCTTCATGGTTGAAAGGGACCATGAATCATTCCCATATACCTTAGCAAACCAAGAAGAAATAGGAAGAAATTTGATGACGAAAAACATCCTTTCTTTAAGTTTCAAGACAATCCTCCAAGGTTCACTTTAGGGGAGTTCTTAAGAGAGGGTTTGAATAAGTTCTAAGTATTGAACGCATTTGAACAAGAGAAGAAGAATATAGTCATTTGAATGTCTTAGACTATCATAGAAAGTTAAAAAGGACTTTAGGAGTAGCAAAATTACAAAAACGTCATTAATAAACGAAAGATAAAATGTTGCCAGGGTCCCGTATGGAGGACATACGGTTCGTTTGAAGGCACACGGACCGTGTGGCCTTCTATGAAGCTATACTTAGAGTGGTAATAGTAGATGATTGAAGTAGGTAGTTAGAAGTCATGTGGTGATAAACTAACAAATGGGGTGATAAGTCAAGCCCCTTCTGACTTTTGGTTAAAAAGTAGTAAGTATCATCTAACTTTCAGGATAGAAGGTAAAGAAAGAGTTGTCAGTTAGTATAAGATGGAGCATACTCAAATAAGAATGGATTTGATGTTGACATGCTATTGTGTTAGAAAAAATCAAGTATAAAAAGAAGAAGTGGTTTTGTTAAAAAGTAGTAAGTATCATCTAACTTTCAGGATAGAAGGTAAAGAAAGAGTTGTCAGTTAGTATAAGATGGAGCATACTCAAATAAGAATGGATTTGATGTTGACATGCTATTGTGTTAGAAAAAATCAAGTATAAGTGTTGAATAGAAGAGCGGAGAAAATAAGGTGGTACCTCTAAACTAGGCTCATGATTTTGAAAGAAGAGTCACATGAGGTTTATAGAGTTATGAACTTAGTTAGACAACAAGGTATAATACATAAGATAGATACTGCTTAACTTATGGAAGCGAGTGTGATGATAGACTACACTTAGATATAGTGTGAGGTAAATGTTGATTTCTTATCATGAGATTTAGTGGTTTAACATTTCTTGACTTTATCTAATAGTTAGTGTTAGAATAGTATGTTAAGAGTATGGATGTACATGTTTAACACTAGACCCTACGCTTGAACTTTAGGTGAGCATTATGAAAAGGGGGATAGCACAACGAGAGTGATACTATTAGTTGGAGGTTTGCTCTAGTAGACTTGACATAGCATAAGCGAGAAATTCAGTTGTTGACATGAAAGAAGTGTGATGTCACGAGTATGGTAAATGTGACCCTTAGACGAAAATAGTGAATTCAGGCTAAGTCATTATATAAGAAAATAGCCTAAGATATATATCCAAGATAGTATATAATTGTTTGAGACTTTAAATTTATGATTTACTTTAGGTACTATTTTCTTAGTAAGTATGATGTGTTCTAGTGGTAGATCTAATATTTCTTTTTCATGGTGTACTAGTAGTGGTATATGAAAACGAATACATTATTGTCAAGTGCAAATATTAATTACTTAGAGAGTTAATAGTTGTATTATATGCTCGTATAATGAGATTTGATGTTGCATCCACATTTGAGAAATTAACTAGTTTGTTACTATGAACACTTGGATTAAGCATTGATAAGAAAATTTTTAGTGGTGGATCTTTGGTACGACTAACGCATCGGTGGTGAAATATATCTCAAGAATTTTATATGAGGATTCATGATTTCATAATAAGATTCAGAGAGTAGACCGATATTGGAATGATAAGCTTATAGATAAATAATGTCCCAACGAGTAACTTGGGGAAAGACAATGAAGGATTTTAGTATGAGAGTGCGTATAAAAATTAGGTTAGCTCTTTGGATTCTATTGGTATAATTAGGTTTAAAGTATCATATCAATGATAAGGTAGGCTTCAAGATGATGACAATGGCTAGTGAACATAATGATAATAAGAATTCGTGAATGGATTATGATCAGGATGCAATCATATTGTAAGAATTTTTTGTTAAATAAATTCAATACGGTAATAATGACTTATAGATCTTTAAAATTATGAACCGCTAATATTTGATGAGTAACGTGATTGTATGAAAAAATGTAGAATAAGTTGAGACACTGCTCGAATAGAATTAAAAAGAGCTAGAGTTGAAAATGAATAAAATTAGTGAGATGTAAGTTAGCCTTCAGAAAGATACAATAACAAATACATTCACTCTGATGGTAAAGGTCAAAGATATATCTCCCGAGAGAGTGGAAAATTAAATTCATGTTCATATGGTTCCATCTATTTTGCTTTGGTTATATTGATAATGTTACATATCATAGATATGAGTTAGAAAACTCTTGGGTAATATTTAGAAAAAAATATGAGGCTTTAATATGGTGATAAGTTCTTTTGTGATTTTGAGTATGGTAATTAGTACATTGTAATTTTTATAAAGGATATGGTAAGTTCGATAAAGAGGCAATCAATAAGAAGTTAGTATACAGGAATTCATAAAGATCTTTATGGTATGAGTTAATATTGACAAATAAGGGGAATTGGATTATATGATTTGAGTTAAAATTCAAGTTCTCCATAGTGAGTCTATGTTCATGGTAGTATGTTTTTTATCAAGGCATGAATTGGTAAAGTATGAAGTGATTGAATTGGATTGGATGTTGAACATTTGAAAGGGCTTATACATGATTTGGATTGTAAAGTCAGTTACTTTTAAATAGTAAAGGACCTAAGGAAGGGTGTTACTTAATTTTTTCGTTTATAGTATGAGAAAAATAAAATATCATGAGTTATTGGCTAAAGGATATGATTGATGGGCAAGTTAGTTAAAGGAATAAAACTTAGATATATTGAGCAGTTTAAGGCACTTGAAATTGACGTTATCAAACGAATATGAGAAAGATGAAAGAATAGGACATCTCGTATAGATCTTTTGTTCGAAGTTAAAGGTGACATTAACTTTCACCTTTGAGTTCAGACATGATCATATAATGTGAACTAAGTTAGCACAAACTTATTAGGGGTTTATCCATAATTTTTATAAAGAATGAATTTAACTCAACTAACAAATAGTGATGCGAGGAATATGTTGCTTTAGACCAATTAAAGTTTTTCAATAGATTTCTGATGACATGAATTTCTAGATGGTTATGTTAAAGATGAGTCTAAACTGAGACTCTAGTGATACCAGACTATGTTCAGCAGGAGGAAAAGAAAATCAAGGAAATGAGTCGATATTTATTTGGATAAATTTTGGAGAGAGGAATGTGAAAAGAATAGGTGGAAGGAGAAGTTCTCTTGTTGCTGACCTTTTTCCAGTGTCAAGAACATCTTCTTTTCTAGGTGAAGTAATACATAGGATGTTTCTAACTGCCTAAACTTTTAATATAAAAATGTGATTATCCAAGTGAAAAGTTGAGGTAGAATTTCAAAATAAGTTAAAAGTGACAAATTGCAAGTCACAATATCAAACATCATCTTTCAAAATTTAGGTCCATAGTTTCTATCACTCTTAAGGGTTGTTTACAGTCACTGCTATTGATCTATCATTTCTTTTACAGTGTTGTTAAAGGTTCTATATGTTTAAATTTATCATTTACTAAGTGGCTACTTGATCATTTTCTTTCATTTTCTATGATGAGTATCCAATGTCTAAAGGTCATATTTTATAACTTAAGCTTGTGAGAAGAGTTGATTATAAGAATGAAATCTCGACAAGATTTGGGATGATTTTTTCATTATGAGTAAGGGGTGGTTGGTTCAGGTTCAAATATGATTGTAGCCAATATTAATAGTTTAGAATTTTATCATGATTGTGTGAGAAAAGATTTTTCTAAATGGTTATGTTACAATTGAGTGAGTTATGGTTTTGATTGGGCTCATGGTTAGTATGTGACATGAAAATTATTTCTGATTGTAAATCTGCCAAAATTTGATTCAAAAGTTAAGTTCTTAGTAGTTGATCTTAATGGATGATTTTAAGGAGGAGCTTAAGTGGAGAAATGGACATCGACTTTAGAAGATCATAATTCAAACTTTTGGTAACGTAGATTATTTTTCTTCTCCTTTTTTTGACCATGTAATCATATAAAATTTATTAAAATATAAATTTTATAATATGGTTCAAATTATATTAAATTTAAAATATATTAGTCCAAAAAAATAAATATTATGGAGTAATATAATCGGGTTTATTAATTAAGTCCAATAAAATATGGATTTAATTAAAAGCCTAAATTTATTTATTTGGGTTACAAAAGATGACCCACTTCATTGGGCCTCATATTCCTTCATCTAAGAGGCCCACTTAACACTACGTGTCAAATAATGTGGCACGCCAAGTCAAACAAAGAAGCCAACAGGATCATGTCATGTGTCAAGATGACAAGCCCATTTCATTAAAACCCAATATGCCATGTCACTTAGATCAGATTGGCCAGAGAGCTTGTGGATCGAACGCCATAATTTCTCTACAAATTCAAGAATTCAAACGTTCAAGCCTTCAAGTTTAAGAGCAAGCTTAAAAGCTTTTAAACTCAAGATCAAGAACAAGAAACAAGATCAAAATCAAGCTTCAAGATCAAGAAACAAGATCAAAATCAAGATTCAAGATCAAAATTCAAGATTGGATTCAAGAACAGACTTCAAATTCAAGATCAACCTCAAGGGCCCTTGAATTTACACTTGAAAAGGCGAATCAGAGGATTCGTAGAGATTGTAACACTCACATTATTGAAATCAAATACTACAAATTATTGAGATATTTTCATTCTTGATTATTATTTTTTCAACGCGAATTTTTTCGTCTACAAATTTTGGTACGCCCAGTGGGATAGTCTGTACCTCTTATCTCAACTTTTCAAGCACCAAAGAATACTGAAATGGCTTCTAAGAAGATTTCCCAATCAACTTCCTCTATGGTTGTTGATTCTAAGTTCTTTGTTGAAGTGGAAGGAATCCCTGGTGTTACTTTTGGAAGTATCGGAGCTGTTACAAGAAGTAAAACTACTATACTGGGACAACAAACACTGTGAGTGTAATCTGCACTAACTCTTGATTTTGATTCTTCAACTCCGAAGGGAGTGAGGTCCTCTATAAATGCTTCTAAAGAAGGAAGCAGTGTTGCTGAAAAGATCAAGCAGACAGGCTCTGTTCGAGGTCTCTGGTTCCAAGAACTCTACTGAAAAGAAGGGCCATGACTCATCCAATGACTCTTCTCCATGTGCGTCGCGTAATGTTAGACCCCTAAAGATCAACTTCCATGATAATCTATGCTACTCTTCTGTGCCTCCAACGGTCATGCAAGCGATGACAACTAATGCTTCATCCGCGGAGGAACAACTTGCAAACCTAGTGAAGATGATCGAAGGATTTATTAGGCATGTGTAACACCAAGACTCTTGCATCGATAAGTTGATGGATAAGGTGGACTGTTTACTAGATAGAGAATCTAGCCATGCACCTGAGAAGGGTATTGAGTTCAAGAGGCTGAAAATCAAGTGAAGCAAGCACCGACTATCAAAGAATTGCCAGTTTTTGTCGAAGGGACGATCCTACTTGATCAATTGAAGGAGTTCATCAAAGGTACCATTAAAGACAAGTATGAAATCTCCACAAGGTCGTCCTATATGTATGATAAGCCTTACACTGTGAGGATTGATAGCCTCAGAATGCCTGCCAATTATCAACCCCCCCAAATTTCAGTAATTCGAAGGCAAAGGAAATCTAAAGCAGCTTGTTGCACACTTTGTGGAGACATGTAATAATGTTGGGACCTATAGAGACCATCTCGTCAAACAGTTCATCTGTTCCTTGAAAGAAAATGCCTTTGACTAGTACACAGACCTTGAGTCTCATTCCATTGACAGTTTGGAGCAACTAGAGCATGAGTTTCTTAATCGCCTCTATAGCACAAGGCGCACATTGAGCATGGTAGAACACACAAATACTCACCAAAGAAAGGATGAACCTACCATTGACTTCATAAATCGATGGAGAAAATACGAACCTTAATTACAAAGACAGACTTAGTGAAGCCTCTGCTATAGAAATGTGTATCCAAGGGATGCACTGGGGGATTCTGTAAGTCCTACAAGGGATCAAACCTAAGTCTTTTGAAGATCTAGCAGCGCGTGCTCATGATATGGAGTTAAGCATGTCTTCTGCTGGAAAAGATGGGATGTTTGTTCACGATCCTTGCAAAAGGAAAGGACAAACAAGAACCCAAGAAATAGGGCAAATGTGTGCCCAGGAATGACAACAAAGAGTCCATGTATGTCAATATCTCACCTGTGAAGTTTACTACAAAGGAGAGTAGGAAGCAAAGTGTAAAGATGACTTTTCAAGAACGTCCAAACCGAAAGCTAACCTTAAGAGAGATGCAGGAAAAGGAATACCTTTTTCTGGATTCTGATGTTCCTAAAATTTTTGAGGAGTTGGTTGAGCTAAAGCTTATTGAATTGCTAGAGATGAAATGACCCGATGAAGCAAGGAAGACTAATGACCTAAATTATTGCAAGTATCGTAGACTTGTAAGCCATTCTCTTAAAAAGTGTTTTGTCTTTAAGGACAAGGTTATGCAGTTGGTTAAAGAAAAGAAGATTGTCCTTAATAATGAAAAGGCAAGCTCTAATCAAATCTCTATCGTGTTCGGCTCACTTGACCCAATCCAAATATGTCTATCTGAAAAGAAGGGCTGATAGAGCAAGGAAAATCCCAAATCGATACAGATAATGATGAAGGTTGGATTCTCGTGACTAGGCAGAGACGCAACAAGATAAGTCCGCAGAAAGGATCACTTGAACAACCAATCAGACAAAGGGAAGTGAAGAGATCAAAGAAGTAGAAATCTGTCAAGCGTCCAAAGGGACCAAAAGTTGAAAGACATCACCACTAGAAACTACGATGTCCTATGACTTTTGGGGAATTCTTACCAAGTTGGTTCTGCATGGAGGCCACCCAAAACAATGTTGAGGCATTATATTTCATTGCTGACAAGGGAGAAACAATGAATGAAGATTCATCGAATGTATCTCTTGCTAACAAAGATGAAGTGGCGGGTGAAATTCCATCAAAAGCATCTTCGTCATCTTCTAAAAATCTATGGAACCCCCTCTTCAAGAAGTACACACATATTCCACAAAGATCACATTTACTGACGATGATATTTTATTTGGTGAAACTCTACACAATCGCCCTTTGTATGGTGGGTCACGTGCTAGAGAAGAAGATAAATAGAATTTTGATAGCGAAGGGTTTGGGGTCAAATTCTACCCATTCACACGTTGAAAGAGCTTAGCATCACAATCGAAGAGCTTAGAGAAAGTCATTTGTTGATACAAGGGTTTAATCAAGGGGGCAGAGGTCTATAGACTCGATTAAGCTAGAAATTCATATGGATGATTTTTAGAACCCGTATTATGGTATGTTAGAACCATTACAGAATTTGGGGACCAATGTCATAATTTTTGGAAAACTTGGAACGTAAGTATATTTTTGAAGAGTTTGAGAATTTAAGTTGAAATTTTCATATAAGTATATGTGATAGATATTATTTCATTAAGTTGTCTTGTTATATTATATATGTATATACACATATGTACAAGAGAGCCAAGATCATTTCCTTCTTCTTCCAAGACTTAGAAAAAATGAGAGCCACTATGAACAGTAGCAACCCTCTCGGGTTGCTACAGTAAGTGGGCAAAAATTTCATAAATTTTTGTCTTTCTTCCATTTTGACGCTACAAGCCTAGTATATTGGGATCCCCAAGTATCGTATAAGTAGTGGTTTGTCAAGGAAACGCTTGGAAATTTAGAATCGAAGTTTTAAAGTTGTTGAAGGATTGTGAAGGTAAGTGTAATTTTCTCTTCTTTTAAGTTAAATTTAAGCTTGTATATGGTTTGGGGGTTGTTAAATTGAAAGAATAACCAAGAAATTTGG